>BMAT01004760.1:245372-266145 GCA_019649035.1 Elysia marginata
GCGGTGTGGCTGGCGGTGTTGCTGGCGGTGTTGCTGGCGGTATAAAGTCACGCGATACCCTCCTCTGAGGGAGGTGGAAAGAACTGGAAACCAGTAAAATCTCCAGCCACTTTAGGACGGATTTGACCTTGATTAAAGCAGAACATGACAGGTCTATACTGTCCTTAGTAAGTTAAAAATTGTGGTATTGTGAGTTAAAAGTCGTTTGTAGGTATATGTATATTGCTGTACCTTTTCTTTAAGAAAATGCTAGAATTAATTATTGATATTTTTGTAGCAAGCTGCACTGAGGATGAATTATAACATGGCTGAAACAAGGAATAAACAACTTGTCAGCTTCGGCTTATTTAGGATGAAAAGTTTTTTTTTGGGGGGTACTAACAGCTCGCTCGCGTCAGTGGCTTAGCTGCTTTGTTTTGGTGAGCTACACAATAAATAAATAAAGCTGAAGCGGGTTGTTGGGATAAGATACCCAGTAAAGATAACAAACAAGGCTCTCTACAAGCAATGCAATGAACGCCCGCTTTCACTGTATGTTCTGGAAAACAGATGGCGTTTGTTCGGACACATACTGCGACGCGACAGAGAAATCCCAGCCAATAAAGCCATGGAAGGATTCTTTGTCCCACTAGGGGACAAATACAGGGGAAGACCAATTTCTACCTTGCCAGTGGTCTTGAACAACGACTTGTCCCGTTTAGAAAGTAGTACTTATTGTCTTAAAACCTTCAAAGACATTGAAAACGTAAAAAAGATCGCAGAACAGAGGGATCAGTGGGAGATTCTATGCACAAGAATACGAAAGGCAGCCGAGGCGTTGCAGTCTGACGACTATGATGCGGAAAGGCGATAAGTCAAGTCAGACACAATAAATATTACTAGGTTATGTTGCTTTATTGACATGTTATAAGCAAACATCCTAACTAATAAGAAACCCAATGAACTTGAACAGATGGACAACATCTCTCTGCGGTTCGTCCGATTGGATAAAAACAGCTAGTTTAGGCAAATTTACTCAAAGCCACAGTAAGAGTAAAGAAGGCTAGTAAAAGGGAAGCAGCTCACCACAAGATTATATCCTTGGTCCTGCCCATCCATGGTGGGCGTGTTGACCCCGCAGAAACACGAGCACACGGTTTGCCAGGCCAGGTTGCTGTGGCGCAGCTCCCTGGTCAGTCAAGCTTCTCTGGTTAGTCCAGGTCTATCTGAAGTCTACACAGGACTTTTAGATAGTCCGTTAGTCCAGAAAGTCAGATGACCTACCCGAACACACACATATCCACGGAACACAGGTTAGCTTGGTGTTGAGCACAGAATCATAGAGAAGCAGGCAAAAATATCAGCTTAGCACCCCAATGTCCAAGGTTAATCCAATTATCCTGTGCGTCTGTAACTATCCACAGAAGTTATGATCTCTGTGGCAGCATTGACATGAATCACTAAAAATACTGTCTTGGAAGGTCAAAGGTCATTTTCAGAATTTAAAAAAAATATCCGTTATCTGTAAAGAAACGCACTCTCAAGTGATACTCTTTAAAGTCGGTTCAGTTGCTTGCTTGTACGAGGTACCAATAGCCAAAGGTCTGTCAATTGGTCTTAAATCTATGCTCAGATAGCACAGTGGTCAGTTTTTTCCACCAGCTGGGATGTTTAGCACCTTGAAAGAAGTCTACGTCTACAAAATCAAGATACTCTTATGTTCCCATAAGTTAGAGTGACCTTCCAATGAATGGACAACTTCGGGTCTTTTAGGATGCTTCCTGAATTATATGGACCTTGCCAAATTTAGCTTACAATGATGACATGTGAATCCTTCACTCTTAACATTAGTCAACAAGAGATTAAGACGTTTTAGTTCTATTTCAGGTAAGATAAACAGTTTTTCCAAATTAAATTTCGTAAAGGGTTGCTCAGGTCGTGATTTTAGTGTAAGGGCGTACCGAACTTTACTTTAAACATTCAAAAAAAAAACCAAAAAAAAAACACAGCTTCACGAAGAGTCCAATAGATCCAAGCATATATGACATAATAGTTAGGCCTAAGTTCTTTCATAAGAGGAAGGTAAGTCCATATATTTTCGCACTAAGTTACTGGCTTCAGCCCCAATGAAGCGCGCAAAGTTTTCTTTTTTAAGTATTTTAAACAGCGTATGGTAGTCAGGCTTTATGATGAATTGTTCATGTACCAAAAAAAAACAAACCAACTAAACTACCAGTAAGGTTCTCAGTTTAAGCTTATCATAACTGCCTGGTAACTACACCTGGACGCCAATTTAATCAAAGAGTATTTACAGTTCAACACAAAACGTCTCCACTGAACTTAACCGATAACTAATCCAAGTCAGTGATAGCGCAGGAGGCTCTCATTGTCGCCAGTTGGGTGATTCCTGAGGACAGAAAATAAGAAGGTTACGAAACTTTAAAAAATAACTATCTTCAGTTACTTAATCTTTTAAAAAATGTAAACTCTCTCAATAACACTTATGCACACACTAACAATAACAAGCCTAATCAAACATCCAGTTTATAAACAATGACTTAACAGCGCTACTTCTGCGTTTGATGTTGTGAAGATAACTTTGATATTTTGATCAAAACTGTTTTTCGCTAACTTTAAATCCATACGGTAAACTTCATAATTCACTTCACACTGACACTATGTTGCCCATTTACTCTTTATTTTGCCTAGAGAAACATGGAAACAAACCAAGTATGATTTTCTACAGTGAAAGCATTATGTCCCGGAAATTTTTTTGTCGCGATGAACATTCGTATATGGTGGGTGATAAAAGAATAGCTGTGACATTAATTATGTACAAAGCACCATAGAAAGACCGCCCAAATAAAAAATGGTTGAGTGAATGGGAATAAGAAAAGGCTGCAAGATTTATTGGCACTCTTAAAAGAAAAATGAAATTTTACATAAAGAAAGAGGCGATCGATTGGAATTGCAATTCTACAGGAACACATGGCCTTGAAAACATCGACTGATTTTGTAGACACGCGGTATATGTAGAGAGCGAGCCAAGATAAACAGCCGTTAGCCTGGGACAGCCTATCGTTTTCCTCTGGAGAAGGGGGCTTAGATAGCTCAGTTGGTAGAGGCTTCGCTCCGTGGCCCAGAGGTCGCGGGTTCGAGCCTCAGCCGAGCGCAGTCTGGGCCCCTACTGGTTGGGTCGGTGTCAGTATAATGTGACCGGCTGAGGCTAAGTCATGGTATCCCCGCTAGGCTTTGGGTGGCAGCCCGTACATTGTCATTGGGACCCAAGCCCTGAGAGCACCTTTGAAGTGGAATTGGGCTTGAAAAATATCCTTCAATCAAATCAACCTCTGGAGAAAACTTACTTTCAACAAACCCCAGAGGTATAAAAAAATGCAACACCATTGCCAATAGAACACCGTATAAGAATTTTCAGAAGCATTTAAAGTTTACAACGTTGTTTATGGTTTTAAAACCCAAATAAGGCAACTTCTAACATTCTAAAGACCTGAGAGTTCCTTTGAGCGCATCATTTCCCTCTAAAGATTTAATACACCTTTGTATATAAGACACGAAGATCCTAATTACTGTCAAATACTTAGTTCCGAACTTATGTTCATCTTCACGGGTGACAAACAGTATTACAGACTTTAAGCAGCAACGCGTGAGTATGACGGGAACGTCTGTAGGTCTATTTTTAGAAACTGGTTTCATTGTTTTTATAGTTTCCTCCACCTGCTTTCCCGATTTTCACGTACGCGTAGTGAGACACGGTGCGTGAGCTTAAGGTCTCTAATTTTCTTGTGCTTTACATGCACATAAACAACCGAGGAAATCGGTGGTCTTCTGGTCACTTTATTTTTTATCCTGAAAGAGGAGGCAGCAGCTACAACCGTTATCATTTTGTTGTTGTGAATCAATACAGGTGTACGATCTGGCCTAGTGTACGAAGCGACATCAAGGCAACAAACGGGATCCTCATACTTTTCTTACAGATAAAAGTCTATACAAGGTAGCCATTGGTTGTCTTTAATATCTACACCTTGAAATTGGAAAGAAAGGGATTTTTCCCAATCTTTCGCAATGTCAGATCGGTATAATGGAACCCGCTTTTCAGCACGACCATTAAGCTTTAGAGCTTTAATTTCTACTTATTGATGAACAGCTCAACCGGAGAATAGCTTAATTTCGTACAGAGACGATTAAGGACGCAGACAGCCAGTAGAGACGCTGGTTCGTGTAAATTGCTGTGTGTGTGTGTGTAGGTGGCTGGATGGGGTCAGTATGGATCTTACGGTGTTACTTTCTCAATTTAATCAACTGACCAGACAAGGCGAACGCGCGTTGGATCGTCTTTGCCATTGGTGGGCGGTATCGAGCTAGAAATATAAATTAGACGCCTAGATCGAGCTGGAAATCAATATTAGAATTTGGTAACACCCACCAAATACTCTGAATGAAAAGAGACAAGAAGCCGGTCTAATATAATCTATTAACAATTTATACTTTGAGCTCTAAAACGTTCTCGAACCGAACCACTTAGGGTGATATCATAATACTACGATGTAGACAACGCTATTCTGTGAAATGTGAAGAATAAAAAAGATGAAGGACAAGCTAGCGGCACAAAGATTTTTATGAACACCAAAGTTAGTTGAAATACACAAGTTTGTCTAAGATATTCCTAAATGTCCTTGCAAAGATCGCAGAAGAAACCTGTACTCTTAACATTTCAAATGCGGACAGTTCTGCTCAGTCACAATGAGGGCTTTAAATAACCTATTCAATCAAAAACCAAAGAACATAGATCTAGTAAGCTAAACTAGTTTTTACGCCTTCTTGTGTAAATAAATTATAACAACCAGAGAGCTTACGACCTGCAAATCTTGCTGTGGACAAAGCAAAGTTGATAACATTGAAGGTGAAATTTAAACAAAACAATGCCAAATTGACAACTGTGAGGAACTAGCGCAGTAATGTAACTTTTCCACTGGCAACTAACATCATAAGGGTAGACAACTCCACATCATGGCTAGGCTACTCTATCCTGATCTAAGCAGCTGTGAAAACAAGCTTAATATACGCAGTGCAAGCTGCTAAAATGATATTTTTTACAATGATGTCGTAGCTATAGATGATCACTATGGTATAAGAGATTGAAATCACCAATTATAAAGATGTAGATAAGAGTGAACTTGCCACTCAAGGAGAAGGTGTTACTATCCTAACCTCGGTAAATTAACGCTGAAAAGAAAAAAATATACACCTAGTCTGCAAGAGCAGTTTTTTTATGTTTGATTCGTTTCTTTTATAGCTTAAAGTTGCCCTTCCCGCTGCTAAACAGCCGCTAGACTGTATAAATGTTAAACAAAAGGTTTGGGAAACCTTACAGAAAAGCATCATTCATCATGCTACACACTTTAGACCAGCAAAGAGGTGCATGCCGATTTGTTATCATCCACTGAAAAAAACAGGAGGCTTTCTTTTTATAATAATCTATATTTATAAGTTTACAATGTGTCATGGTGTGCGTGTGTGTGTGTGTGTGTGTTAGAGATTCAGATTCACAAACAGTATGAAGAGATCTGCAAATTTACACAGCCTGCCATGTTAACAATTTTCGGGCGCATGCTTGGCGTATTCTTCTTATGCAAGTACTGTCTGGAGAACTTATTTTCAACATTTAAAATCGGAATCGGCGTCAATGCCTAGAACTAGATTAAAGCGTCGCCATTGCTAGAGCTTGACGTAAGTTCAATGCGGTACATACATTGTTTTTCAATCTCCCTTTTTTCTCCAGGACAAATGTTGAACGTTCTTTATGCATATTTTCTTGGAAATTCCCGCTAAATCGAAAAGTTAGCGTTCGTTCATTGAAGGTTTTATTCTTGCTTAAAATTTGAAACAATACAACATAAAAATTAATTCGTTGAAAGTTGGAATGATGCAGTTAATGCTGAATCACGTGAGGACGTGAAGAAAAGTAAAGCGACTTTTTACACAGCCAAGTCTACTGCTCGACAAAGTCGAGTAAACCTGAGCTTGTTAACTATAAATTTTCTTCAGCAGTTGTTTTAACTTTATCTAATACTTCAGTGGTTATTTAAGAAACAATCTAGTTTCGCATACCTTTGCAAAGAAAACAATAATAAAATATATTTTCCAATCTGGAAGTTGATATGTTTAATCTTTTTTAAATAAAATTAAAATTATTCTTTTTTCAAAAATAAACTCTATATAGAAAACAAAAGGGTTCATTTCCGTGTGAAAAAAAAGTATGCGAAAATGTGACCGACTTTGGCAAGCCCTTGATAGCACTCTCTTTTGTGAAAGAAGGCATTAAAATATTTGGACACATGAGAGTATGTGTGTAGGGTTATTGGTTACTGAATTTTTTTTGTTTTGGATTTGATGAAAATCATACAGTTTTCTAAAGCAGGTGTTGTTTTAATTTTTGAAATGCTGAAGAGAGAAAGCAAGAAATAGAGTGAGAAACAAAATAAGAAACAAACTGGGAGAAAAATAAATGAAAATAGCCCCTAGATGGCTATGAATGGTGAAGCAACAGGAACTAGGAAAAGAGAAAAACACAAGTAATCATTTGACAGTTTATGTAAACACTAAAATGATACTTAAAATCTGCCCTGTTAAAGTAAAAAAACAGAATTTGATTACTGCCGACACGGGTTTTTTCCGTGTCCTGTAACATCTTTACCAAACAGTGAGATACAGTATCGCAGAAAGCTCGAGCTGCGAGGCCTCGCATGATTACAAACAGAATGGAGAACGTCAATGCCATTGTGAGCGCAGTGATTGAAACGTTTCAGGAAAAGGAAGAAGCAAGTGAAGGAGAATTTCTGCACGTTTCTAATTTGATGGAGAAATGAAAGGTAATCGATAGAAAGTTTTACAATGAAAATGTCAATTTGTAGAGCGCACGGTTTTCCTTTTATAAAGAGGGGGCGCGCAATGGACGTCTGTGTACGTGCATAAACAAGATAGAGTGAAAAGGAAAGAAATAGATAGGGAAAGTTTGGTATTTGGTTGTTTCAATTTGGACGTCTCAGTCAACTTCAAGGTTATATCAGATGCGGCGCTTGGGACAATTGAAAGCGTGCTGGCACACTGTGATGTAAGGAGCGCTTGCATACACCACACCCTGTCACATTATCCTGAAGTTGGGCCGACCAGACTTAACACTAAATCTATAATGCAAGACACTAGGTGGATCAGCTGCTAATACCAATTTTAAAGTCCTTGGTTTGACTCGGCCGGGGATCAAACCACGCACCTCACGATCTCTAAGTGAATGTCTTACCTCTTGGCCACAGAGCCAGTAGACAGGGGAAGGGAGAGCAAGAGAGAAGAATATGGTAAGATGAGCACATATGGACAGAGCAGGAAAATATTAATAAAGAGACAAGAACACATTATGGAATCGGTAAGGTAAAAAGAATTTAAGTCTGGAAGGGAAAAACAGAACAGAATAAAAATAAAGACAGAGAGAGAAAGGAAAGCTGAAAAGAAAAGCAAAGAAAGGGAAACAAAAGTCTTGGAAAAAAACGTGTCACATAATTTTGCGTTAAAACTTCCATTCCTCTACTTGGTGTTTTTTCAGTGTATTTAGCATTTACGTCGTTCAATTTTTTTTTGCCATTCCCTAAGGGAATGAGAAGAAAGTTCATTGCAACAGAAACAATATCCAAGGAATCATCCTTGTTAAATAGATTTAATTGGAAATGCTAAGAATTTAAAGAAAGTTCGTCATCATCACCGCCTACACATCCATGCAGAGATAAATTGACGTGTGTCACTTTAGATCATGACTGCGGGGATTTCCATAGAGAAAAGGAACTTTCTTTCCAGGATAAATAAAAAAAAAACAAGACGTGCACGGACTGCCTTGTGTTTAAAAGGGGTAAATAGAAAATGTTAACTTTGGCAGGTTAAGGTTTTCTATATTAAACTAGAAACGTGCAGACATGCCCCTGGAGTTGCTTCTTCCTTTTCATCGAGTTGCTCTGGCAATGTCAATAATGTTTTTTTTTTATAGTTGTTTATGGCATGTTTATTCTTGATTAGCACCGCCCAAGACACCCAGAGAAGAAATAAACTGATTTGATTTTTCAGTCATGCCTGTGTGTCTGGATTGGGAGGGAATTAATATAGCAGCTTAACGAAACATCATATTTTATGTTGTATTCTTTTAGATTTTTCTATCCTCCCACAGAGGGCACACGTATGTTGTGGCGTGCCGTGTGATTAAAAACAACATAGAAAAACAAAACATCATTGACATCGTCAGCGTATTGGTTGAAACTTTTGATGTAAGAAGAATCTCTAAGAGCAATTTTGCGCTCCTCTTGTTTAATTTAAAAAATGAGAAAAAATTGATGAAAGTGAGCAACAAAATAATGTTCGTTTTAAGAGCACAGAGCCGTCCTAATTTTTTATTTACAAGAAAGAAGGTGTAAGAAATGAGTGTGCCTATGTGTATTTGTGTGTAATAGACAGATAAGGAATGGCAGAGAGATTGGGAGCAAAAGAGAAAGGGGATTGACAACAACATAGTGGCGCATTAAGAACAGAACAGACTGAGAGATAGAAGGGTTGTGCAGAAAGAGAAATAAAGAGAGACAGATGTAAGTTGAAAAAAAAACAGAAAGGCAAAAAGAGAAAGGATGAGCTTGACTGAAGAAGGGCAACATCTCCTTAATGCTTAATCCACTTTTATGTACACATTGAAAGAACATGTAAAATTCACGTTCCTCGATTTCATAGCCACGCCCTTACAAGAGAAAAAAATCCTAGAACTAAAATTAAAAAACAAAACACGAACTCGTCTTTCGATAAAAGTTTAGAAAAAATGGAAAGTTTGACAGCCTCCTGATTATCAGTGGCCATATCGAGCAGAGACAAATTGCCGTGTGTCTTAGAGTGATGACTGTGTGCCCAGGTTGGGCGGACACTTGTACGGGAACGTTACACGCCATCTGACGTTCTATTCCTCTACATGCCGCTCTTCAACTACATGAACAAGCGTTAGATGGTTTTGTGTGATGGAAAACTTCATAGTCATCGTAGCATGGCGTCGGACACCTTCGTGTAAGGAAAAAAACCGGTTTCATGTGGATATTTCTACATGTTTGTAGTGTTTAGAAAACGAGAAATGGGCGACACTAAGCAAAACAATAAGGATATCAATTTCCAAAGCGTATGCTTTTCTTGTTGTAAATAGAAAGTTTGAAAGTTTGTATACTTGAGATAGAGTGAGTGAGAGAGAAAGAGAGGGAGTGAGAGAAACAAAAAGAAGGGAGAAGATTGAAAAGACCAGGACAGACAGAAAAGACATAGGTGCACGATAGAGACAGGTCCGGACAAAAAAAAAAGATTGACATGCAGTAACTCTTTTGACTATTAGCTAGTAGTCTTGCAGTGATTCTATTGACCATTGGCTAATAGTATCTCTTCTGACCAGAACATAAATTAGTCTATGAAGCATTAACATATATAGATACTTTACTCACCATTAGCTCCAGCGGTATTTGAGTCGCAGATATTTTAGCTGCCTATAACGTATAGCAGTTTCCTCGACCATAGAGTTACTACATACCATGCTTTAACTACCACTTGCTAGCAAAATAGTTAACACCATTTACTCACAGCTACTTAACCGACTAATGACTGGTAAATACTGCACAGCCATTTGAGTGCAGTTAAATATATATATTAATTGGGTATGTGTTTGGATTTGAGTATGAGGCTCTTCTCCTGATGTTATAATCAATGACTTAAACTACCATCATGTTATCGTTCCTACTACTGATCTGTTACATACAGTGACTTTCCTCCAGTAACCATTGACTGACTGGGACTTTGACGACTAATTTGACTCTGAGCTTGTAGAAAGCATGTCACGTGACTTAAACAACCACTGAATTACATAGGCCGTGTAAAACATAGGCTCTTGGTGACCTTTACTGTTAAAGACTGAATGAAATTTCGCCTGAGACTGATTTCAGATGGATTAACTCATTGAAGACGCCCAGAACATGTAACATGCGGTAGATTAAAGAGCTGAACAGAAACGCTTATGACAAACAAAGGACTCTGGTGATCGCAAGTGTTTGTATTTTTACATGTACTATGATGTAGTGTACATCCTGTACTACAATCATCTTCTTGAAACTCTCTTCAGCTTGAGTCCAGTGTATCTCACGATCTCTAAAAGCTACCGAATGTATATGTCTGGGGCGTCTCCGATGAGTTAACAAGCATTGCTGTCAATAAACGACTTTCCATAATCTACAAAACTGAAGGATAACTGCTTATCAATATCCCACTTGTTTGTCTCACTAAAGTCATATATATATATATATATATATATATATGAACTATTAAATGTTTTAAATTTTACCAACGATTGACTACCACTGACTAACTAGAACGTCTCAATCAAAGTTCTTCTAACCTAGCAAGTCTCATTAAATTCTTCCAATGCTTAAACATCACACCGGTAAAAAACTCCCCGATAACGTTTCTATACTCATCGGCTAACTCAACAACGGGTCTGATTTAAAACTGATTTCAGTTGACTGAAATGTATCTGTCCTAACTTTAGCTTGTTCTGTGAAAGTGTATTGAAAAGATGTCAATGTCATTGTTGTCTAATGCGCATTGAGCTTTTTGTAAAAGCGCTATATAAATGTTCTTCGTTTTTATTTAATTATTACTGTGTTAACTGCTGTATCACATTATCATACCTCACCGTGAATGAAACCATCGATCCCCAGTGACCCCCCAGACTCTCCCAACCCCCCTTGTTTTCCTGTACCCACAGTCTACCAGTGTCTTCGAGAAACTCTCTGTATTGACTTATCATTCAAACTATCAACTGTAGTTTCCAGTCACTGCACTCTAAACGTCGAGTCAATGTGACATTAACAATTATTAACTTCTTGAATTTAGATACAGTACTTATGTCATTCTTCTTGAGCCTTCCATCCATTGTGTACTAGTGATTGCGTCCAACAAAGATTCAAATTAATTACACCGACATCATCCCTGGTTAAATCTAACTCAGAATACAGTTAGATTGCGCCCTGTAATTTTTTTACTTACTACCTCTTCATTTGACATTGTGGAAGTGTTGACCATCAAGTTCCGTGGTCTGTTCTCCGTCGCATTACATGACCAGGTGATTGTATTGACTCCAACCAGGCACTTGACACTCGCCAGGATCCCCAGGCTGGCCGGCCTGGTCACGAAGTGTCGGTTCTGTAAAGTCCACTGATTAAGTTTGGGGGTCTCCCACGGTTGAGTATGTTCTCCTTTGTCTCCGAGCTGACGCTTGATCTGTCTGCCCATTGTTCCCTTGTCAATATGTCCAGTTTTTTTTCCTTCCATCCCATCTCTGTTCTGAATAATGATCTTGGTAACAATTCCTGATAGAGTTTGTTTCTCTTAGTACGCCTTGCTGGTTGTAAAAGCAAAAAGTTTTCTTTCTTGATAGATTTAATTTTCAACATCAGACAGTCACCAGACAAAGAAGGGGATATAGCTAGGATAGCAGTGACAAATCTATCAAGTACCCCTCCTTCTCATAATTGGAGACCGCAATAAATTATTATAATTTATTTAGCTATTACTTTATTATTCAGTATCAAGTTATGGTACACAAGGCCCGAGGCTGAGCGTGTTGATGGGCACCATGGTAACCCAGGTCATACCCAACCTGCAATTTGCTGTCAAAATAGGCTAAAAAATCAGCCAAACAAAGTCAACGAGAGGCATGTTAGCTCTGGTACCATGGATTGCCAAAAAGTCCCCCCACCCCTCCCCCCACCCCCCAACGCAAATATAATGTAACTGAGAATTAGCTACTAGGCATTGTGTTATTTTCTCTGAATTTTTATTCCAGGCGTTTAGATTATTTTGATGTTAGCAGGTTGGAATCCTACTCTTATTTTCTATACATATTTTATTTGCGTTTGGGGGGCTTTTGGGCAAATTTAGGACACATAAGGCTCCTAAACGACTCAATACTCAGACAGCACTCAAACTTTCCAACTTTTCATAAGGCATCAGGTAGATGTTATAACCACACCATAAACTAGAAATTCAGACTCCTTTTAGTTTGTTTCGTTGAAATTTTATTGTTTTTTTATTTACATACCCTTCATCGGCCTACAAATATGTAGATGTATGGGAAAGTCTCCCAGATGCTATTGAGAGGAAAATTTATTATAAGATATAGCCTTTTAGGTGCTGTTTAGAATAGGAAAATGAGTTGAGAAATTTTTTCAGGGGCTTTCAAGAGGATGTAGATGTATGGGGAAAGTCTCCCTGAGGCCATTGAGTGGATGGATTGTCAGATTTGTGGCTGTCTTTCAAATTCAGGTACAGGTACACACATTTTTGATAGGGTATATCTATGCACATAGGCCTGAACGTTTCCTCCGTTCATCAAAAGTATTATCAGCAAGTATGTTTATAACTGTCAATAACATTTGGTTTATGTGAAATCTTTAATACAAATTTCTAGGCCTCCAGAGTCATGATGGCTTTTACTTGAACATCGAAATGCGTTCATGAAATGACGCTATTGTGCGAAACACAAATTCGAAAGATAGTAGATTTTATGAATGATTTAGACGTCATGCTTTGCGCTTTATCGCGAATGTAAAATTTTAAGCTTATGCTAAGACTTTATGAATGAAAATTTTCACGAATGTTTGTATTCTATGTTTTGAATAAGGCTGTAGGCTTGCTGACAATGATGAACTGAAATCTATATCAAGGCCTAGATTAATTTTTCTTAAATGGGTGTGCGTGAATCATTGTCAAGCTTCAAGCCATGATTCTTCTTTTCTTTTCACAAGGAAAATAAGTCGAAGAGCTTACTGCACAAAATGAAAAAAGTCTGGAATTTTTTGTACAAATACATTGCTTTGTTTGCTGGCCTTTTAGCTTATATCATTCATATAATGGCATTTAAAAGCTTTATCTAAAAGCCGGCATCTAGCTTGATCTAGGTGAAGAAGAGGAAGAAATCTACAGAGGGGATGTTTGACAGGAGAGAAAGAAAGAAAGAGAAAGAGAGAGGGCTGAACCCTTACGTATGCAATAAAACAGAGAAATACGGATTAAAACGGGGTACTGATTAAAACTGGCTAGGAGGAACTATTATGAAAAGCTTGCGATTTTTATTGATATTTTTCAGAGTAGAACAAGAGGACTAGGGTGGGGAAAAGTTAGAGTTTTCGAGGGGAGTGGGGCGGTCACTAAAATAAGAAAAATGTAGAGGGGATAAGAAAGAAAGATAAAGAGAGTTTGAGGGGATGGCAGAAAGAGATCACAGAAGGTAAAAAAAAAGTTGGAACTTAATCAAAGTCAACGAGTAAAGTTCTTAGATACTCTACAAAATTTTATTCGTCAAGGTCGATGCATTTTCTAGCAGTATAGACAAGAAAAAATACGAGCCCGACATGAAGTTTCGTTGAAGATTCTTCTACCACTTTTGTGGTGAACCTTCGAGTTCTTTTTCATCAACAAAGAAAGGCAAACCCGTAAAGTGTAAAATCTGTAATGAAATGTTTCTGGACTGCATGATCAAGAGAGACAGGACCTAGGTTCACTACATCACCCCTGAAAGAAAATGGCGTTCAATAACCTGGAAATACCTATCCTCTCCTATCGTAAAATATCTAACGTCAACCCTTGGTAATAAATAACCATGGCTACACTATTTTGGAATGCAAAAAGTATTCTCTTTCTAGATGTTTTGCCTCCTGGACAAACTATCTATGCTACCAAACTTTGTGAGACCTTGAACAAATTCAAGAGAAGCCAATCGCCTTGGTCGTCTGACGAAAGGTGTTGTTCTGCAACCTGGCAATGCAACTCTTCACACGGCAAACATTACTGAAGACTGCTTTGAAAAGTGCAACTGGGATACATTGGCGCGTCCATTGCAACCCTGATCTGGCATCTTCTGATTTTCTTATGCTTGGAATTCTCAAGCGTCACTTTGCCGGAGAAGGTTTTGGTGATGATGAAGAACTCATAGATGCAGTACAAGGATGGATGAAGAATCTTAACAGAATTTTCTGCAGTGCGGATATTTTTTCCCTTCCACGCCGCTGGAAAAATGCATCGATCTTGACGGAGAATACATTTAAAAGTAGCTAAAGAGCATGGGTTATGGATGTTTAAATGATAAGCAAGCAATGGCAAAAAACCGGACAATTTTCGGACAAGTAAGGAATAATGTAAATCTTCTAAGTACTTTCTTTGGTTTCAATTAAGTCAGTATGTTTTTGATCAGTGGGTGTTCTCAATTAACCCAAAAAGGCTGCAAGTGTATCTCCGATTTCTGGCTCCGACATTGCAGACTGTTGCGTTGTTTTTGCTCAGGCCACTAGGCCTATACATCCTCGACAGCGAATCTTCCTAGAGTTCCAACATCGCCACAAGCGAAATCGACGCTGGACGGGATTCCTCTTCAGTATAGAGTCTAGGGTTCTTTTCCGTCGCCAGGACCGTCGGCGTAAAGATGAGAGGTTCGCAAGGTGCCGTATTGATTAAGCACCTGCGGCGAACAGAAGAGACAGTGTCACCCGTCCTGATGGTTGGAGTGAGAGTGTTTGTATTAATGGTCATCTGACTGATCAAATATACTTAAATGACATTATTGAGCCCTTACGCAGTTCCAAATCGAGGTCTTTTATTCAACAGGACAACGTGTCGCAAGGTCCACCCCTGAATTTTAGCAAGAGGCAAAGCTCTGAGAACCCTACCTTGACCAGACTCCTTCTATTGAGTGCGGGCTGGACATGCGTCTACAAGATAGAGCAACGATTTTCCCTGCAAATCTCAACTAAGTTTCTCTGAATCCCAGTACGTTAGATTCCATGAACCTTACAAAAATTCTCTAAGAGTAGTTCTCCTTGAGCAATGGTGAGTTTTTAGGCTTAGATTCAGCACTAGAGTTATTCGAATAAACTACCTTGCCCAAAGACGAGCTTGCTGGTGACCCCACCTTTTGAATTTTCTACACATGAGAGATTAGTCCTGAAATAGTCCCATACAAACTTCATCGCCTGTTATGAAGTATGATGGTAGTCATTCGCGATCTTAAATGCCAAAGTCTTTGTTTGAACTGCGAGCTGTTCTTGTCCTTCTTGTCCTCAAAGTTCCAGTCACCGTTTATTAAACTTTCTTCATACGAAATATTGAAGCTAGGTTTTTCTGTGCTCTGTCAAACATCCTGGCTAGAATGTGCGTCTTGCTTTTATAATAGTATAAATTTGGCGATGCTGCTGGCAAATGAAAATGTTTCAAATTTTTTTTAACCATTATCTCAAAGACATTCAGGACGTTGATGCGACTAGAAATCGCACCAGTCTTTTAAAACCTATCAGTAGGTTGCTGTTTTCTTAGATTTCTAATCATGCGAAACCATGATGTTTTGTTGTTTTGTGTTTGTTTGTTGTTTTTTTTTGGTGCATGAAGTCTTTCTTTTCCTTTTTTTTTTGTGGGTCAGATCTGGTCGTATTTATCTCTTTGTTATCTATTAAAGGTAAAAATAAAAAAAAATCTACTCTTTCTTTGCCTTTCTTTGTCTTTGTTTTATATTCATCTATATAACGTTACAGTGATGCTCCCTTATATGATAAGAGTGAGAGCATTTCTTTTGCTCACCATATGGGTCTCTGAAATTACTGCCATTCCTCGGATAATGCAAAATGTGTTGCTGAGGTTTACACAAGGGATCCTCAGAAAGACCTGCTGCATTTTGTGATGCTCTCTCTCTATATATATATATGTATCTCTATCTCTCTCTTTCTTTCTCTATTATTGATCCCTGTGTCTGTCTGTCCGTCTCTCTCTCTCTATCTCTCTCTGTCTCTCTCTGTGTGTGTCTCTCTCTATCTCTCTCTCTCTATCTCCATCTGTCTCTCTGTCTCTCTCTGTCCCTCTCTCTTTATCTCTCTCTGTCCCTCTCTCTTTATCTCTCTCTGTCTGTCTCTCTCTATCTCTGTCTGTCTCTTTCTCTCTCTCTCTCTCTCTCTCTCTCTCTCTCTTTCCTTGTTCCCTGTGTCTGTCCTCCTCGTTGTATCTCAGCAGAATTGCCTATTTATGTCTTGTCTCTGTTTGTCTGCTTTTCCCCTCCTCTCTTTTTCTCGCTCCATCAAATAATCTACATGGTCATCAATCAGTAAATCAATCAGGCAGTCAGTCAATCAATCTATCTATCTATCTATAAATATCTCTCTATCTCTCTATCCATCTATCTATTTATATGCCAATCTTTCTGAAAAATTGGAAATCTAAAAGTTTTAACTTGTATCTACGAAATGTGAAACAATTCAAAAATATCAAACACGGGTAGCAGAAGGTTAAGTAGTCATACCTGTAGCAAGAGCATTAAAAGACGGGATTAAGTATCTGGAAAATAGATTTGAAAAAAAGAGGAAAGATGAAAAAACGCAAAATCAATCCTAGGGTGTAAAAAAATTAAACATACCTAGAAAGCATAGTTAAAAGTAAGCTGTAAAAAAATCCAGAAAATAAAAACAAACAGAATACATTGACAGGTACGGTGCGTCTTCAAATGTGAGCGAAAGTTAAAAGCAAACCAATCAAAAGAGGAATAATTTTATGAATAGATAAATAAGAGATGAAGAACGAATGTTCATCGTAGAAGACCCAATCGAAGACACCGGAGAGACTCAAGAATGGTGTTCATTAACAAATGCCCGCATAGACTCAACAAGATTAAATACAATTAGAAAGGCTTTTGATGGCCAATCCGGGAGATCTGTATGGACTTCTTTTTCTTCACACCACTCTCTTTAAAGTGTGGTCAAAGATATCTCTGACGTGAACAGCGATTTCTTTTTTTTTTATAGATTTGTAAAACATACATAAAAGGTGCGTATCGATACCACAGCAAAAGCGGGTTTGTAATCAGCGTGTTTGCTACGGTGGAAAATCTTTCGGTGCCTAAAAAAAAATGTTACAAGTCAGAAGAGAAACAAATTAACTTGCAAAAGACGAGTTCGAAGCCAGTGAAGTGAGAAACTGAGTTGTGATAATGATAAAGGATCGTTATTACCTTGCGAAATTTAAGGCTAGACGGGTGCGAAGTTAGTAGAGGGAGAAATTGGATCGCAAAAGTAGTGCTGATTTAGTTACACTTCACGCACGGAAGCGAACAAAAACATCACTAAACAACACTGAAAAGGATCTTTCAGTATAGATTGCAGATATAACCTTCATATATTTTTTATAGTGTCGAAAGATGTATTGCGTAGACGGAAGAAGAAAGGGCGGGGGCTCAGTTTGAGAATATTGGTTTAGACAATGAAGCCGCAAAGAGGTTAAAAGAGCTGAACTTGGGCCCGCCTTTTACGTTAGTTCTAATAACCTTGTCATCGTCAGCAGTTTGCTCGTCTAGCGCACATAATGCACAATAAAAATGCCTGAAGGGGTTAAAAATAACTGTACGGTTTTAAATATTTTGAAATAAGCTTAGACTGTAATACGAACATAATGACATTACAAGAATCATTAGCAAAGTAAGCCTATAGCATTCATAACGTTCGAAGCCATTTAGCTGAAAAAAAAAGCAAGAAGAGGACAGATGCTAATGGTGTGCAGTCCTAAAAGTATTGAATTTAATAATTTTTTAAAGTCGTCAATTTTTTCATTTAATTTCTTTTCGTCATCAGTCAATACCTTTGGGGCACCTAAAGGAAGAACTTACATAAAATAACAAGCTTATATTTCGTATGTTGAAGTAAAAATTTATCTTGAGACCGAAGTGAACGACAATGGGTGTATATTTGCAGCAATTCTGATACCTAAGGTGGCGCCTAGCCATTTAGACTTATAAAACTTAAAGTAGAGTTTTTAAAATCTATTTTTTCCTTTACAGGCAGCCAAAATACAGATTTAAGTATGCGTTGAATGTAGTCTCCGAGCTTAAAGAATTTAAAATTTAATTCATCTGACTTTGCTGAACCGTTTTCCGTCCTTAAGGCTGTGCTGTTAACATCCGGTTCTCTTATCGGTATTGAAGTTATACTTTCTCCTCTTTTATATTATCTTAAATGAAGCATTTTCTTCATTGTTCTCTTTGCCCGCAGTCGCCTGACTTCCTCCCATGCAATGTTGGCTAATAACTAAAAAGTGAAGATGTTGATATTGTACCAATAATAAAGGAATGCGTGAATAAATAATGTGTGAAGAGTCGAAATGACTGTTGATAAAGGGAAAAATGTTGGAGTGTAGAATAAGTACTGCTTTGAAAGATGCTGAGAAAGGGAAAGTATGCATTTAAATACTCTTTACAATTGTAAAGAAAGGGCGGAAAATATACTGAGAGAGAGAGGGAGAGAGAGAGAGAGAGAGAGGGAGGGAGAAAGAGAGAGAGAGAGAGTGAGAGAGAGAGAACATTCCCGACCGGAAGATTAATACCATTTTTCGAACAAAATGAAAACCGGTACAGCTCCTGCTTAACCAAATGTTGTTCAATACATGTATGAATTTGAAAATCTTTAAGACGTGCATAACAGCGCAAAAGCGACAAGAAGAAATCGGAAAAGACAGCTCACACGGGGAGAACGGAAGAAAGAGAGAGATGAAAGCGTGTGTGAGGGAAAATAATTTAAGTTGAAATCTATTTTGCATTCGAAAACAAAAAGACTCACTGTAAAAGAAAGAAAAGAAATCTATGATTGTAATTATTTTAGAGCTTTAAGGTGATGTAAAAAGGACTAGCGAGTGGTCTGGGAAACTGTTTTCTCGATAACCAAGGGCGGTAAATTTTAATGAATAGGATAAAAAGAATTGGATGAGATATGAACATTGATCTTTTGCATCCTTGTATAACCATGACTAATGAGACTTGAAAAAATGCACTTTCTTTACCTTTTTCCGTCTATTTCTCCCTCGAATACTACGAGTATTTTCTCCTGTCTTGTAATAATTCTTAGCCAGCTCGTCGCTCTAATCCTTTTATTCTTTGTTTATCCTTTCCGATCTGTCTCTTACTTTGTTCTCTTTCACTCCCTTGTCTTTAAAATTATCTTTGTAAATGGATTTTTAAAGTTAAATCTATTTCTTTAACTCTTTCTAAATATCTCTCTCTCACAAACACACACACTCTCTCCTTTCTCACTATCTCACACACTTTCTCTCTCTCTCTCTCTCTCTCTATCTCTCTCTCTCTCTCTCTCTCTCTCTCTCTCTCTCTCTCCCCCACCTACTGTCTCCAATCGTTAGCTTCATCTGTTCTTGTCTCTTTGTCTTCGTTTGCTGAACCTCATTTTGGTCTAGTTCCTACTTCATTCACTCTAGCTTGTCTTTCCTTTTACTCCTCCCCACTCTCTCTCTATATATATATATCTCATTTCTCTTTCCTGTTTTGCTCTTTCTAGAGCAACAATCTCTGATGCTTCTCTTTTTTGTCCATCCCTTTTATCTGTTCTTTGATTTCGTCTCTTTATTTCCATCTTTTCAGCCTCTTCTCTCTCTCTCTCTCTCTCTCTCTCTCTATCTATCTATCTATCTATCTATCTACCTATCTATATATCCCTCTCTTTAGTGCTAATATATACTTATTCTTTACGATCTCATCGTATCTCACTAGAGATCCTTAGGTCTAGCACTGTTGCCTCGGCCTCTTATGTTTCGATAGCTTTCTTTCCTTCTCTCCCTTTCTCTCACCCTCTCTCTCTCTCTCTCTCTCTCTCTCTCTCTCTCTCTTACTCCATTGGCATTTTTTCTTTTTCTCTTCCACTCTGCCTTTATTAATCTACATGTATTTCTTTTCGTCCTCTGTCGATCTATGTATTTGTGTGTATACCGGTATGTTTGTTTATGGCTCATTGTCACTCTTACTTTTGCTAAGCACAATCATAGACATTCACCCGTCTTCGAATGAGGTCTAATTAGCCGTCATGCTTTTTTTTTCATTTTTTCGTGTGCAGCGGCTGTAAATTAGAAATTAAATTTTAAAAAGTTGTAAAAATATTGCATAATTCTTCGCAATCATAGATTGCCGACAAATAATGTTTCGTATAACGAACACATCGTTTTGTGTATTTGTAATTTGCGAAACTGTTTTCTCTAATCCATTCTAATACTTTTACTTAGTGAGAAAAAGCACAAAACTGTTAAGGAAACTTATGGATAAATTCGAAGCGAAGACATCTTCTTTTTATATTTTATTTATTTTTGTAAAGTTTTTTTTAAATTTTTCATCAGAAGAAGAATTATTTTGACAACAATAACCACAACAACGATGACAGCGACAACGAACGAAAGAATTAACTCCCAGTGTTGGCTCACGTGTTCACTTAGAAGACCAGACTTGAGCCGATCCATTGTTTGTGCTATCTAGCCAGGCCATTAGTAGATGAGTTATGTCCAGCTATTGTTTTCTGGTCTTGTTTTGATTTCAAAGCTGAGTTGAATAAGGGTATTAAATAATAGACCCTCCAGAATTTTACTGTACTCCATTTGCCTTGTCTCACTGATAACCCACGCAGTTTTCCACACTCGCGATAGCACGAGTAATTAGGTTAGCGGATCGAACCCGCTACGTCCAAACATTTCCGCGTGCCCTGCATGCTAACCTGTATCAGTCTAACTCTGGGTCACCGTACTAATAGGCCTGGCCACATCTTTCTCCTTCTCTCTCGCTCACTCCTTCCCTCTTTCTCTCTTTATCTGACTCTTACTCATCTACTCCCCTCTCTCTCTTTCTCTCTCTTTTACTCATCTA
>BMAT01004760.1:300412-312703 GCA_019649035.1 Elysia marginata
CACTTATCTTCTCTCTCTCACTCTGTCTCTTTTCTGTCAATATCTACTTCCATTTTTTCCGCCCCCTATTAAAACCTCTCTGTCTGTCTGTCTGTCTGTCTCTCTCTCTCTCTCTCTCTCTCTCTCTCTCTCTCTCTCCCTCTCTCTCCTTTCCCTAATTATATCTCTCTCGTTCTCCCTCTCAAGCACCTCGATGTCTCTCCCAACCTTGACATTTACTGCTTGCTACTATAGTTTTATCCCGCTGTTCTTTACAATCGCTGGTAATATTACTTTGGTTATCTTTTAGTGGAAAGTCCAGTGAAAAACGGCAGCCCTAGACAGAGCTTCTTGAGCTTCCTCAAACTGTTCTTATTGCAACAATTGGGTTTTTGTCTTGTCCCAACTGTTTTATTTAATCTTCTCCTCCTAGAGCTGTCCAGCTTGATCGCGCCATTTGAAAGAACTATTGATTCCTCGGAGCAAATGAGGCCTTGGCAAAATACTGGAGAAATAGGGAGGTAAAGTTATCGGGAGGGGGGGGCTAAGGGAAGGAAAGATGAGTATAACTGTTGGAAAAGAAAGGGAAGAGAGAGACAGACAGACAGACAGACAGATAGACAGACAGACTGACTGACAGACAGACAGACAGGCAGACAGAGACAGAGAAACGCTAAACTAGACTTGTACTTTAAGAAGCGTGTGTATCTCTGGTCAGACAGACCCTAAGTCTTGGAAAGAGATAGATTGAAAGGAGAGGGAGAGTGAAGGGGAGAGGGTGGTAAGTTTGGGACATGTATTTCCTGGTATGGAGAGGAGTGGAAGGTGACAGAAGAGAAGGCAGTGGTGACCTGTTGGTCGTTTGACTACTTGTTATTTAGCATGGATTTGTGGCACATAAAATCGGGACAGGGGAGAGAAGGGTGAGATGGCGGAGATCAGATTATGCCACACAGGACCAATCGATTGTCTTTTTTTAAAAAAAGGGGGGGGGGCCTCTCGCTGCCCTTGATATTTGAGAGCATTAGGCCTACGGCATCATTCTTGGATTGGTACATAGAAGAATGATTGTCATCATTTCTGTTATGTTATTGTTTTGTCGAATGACGTTTTATCGCATTAATTTGCAAAGGATTTTAATTTTTTGTGCTGTTAGGTGTTATCCGTTCATGTTAGCATCTTGAAAAATGAAACAAATGAAAATAATAGAGTAATAACGAAATTTGCTTAAAGTGCAAAAAGATGCCTCACTGGTCAGAAGCTGGCGATAATTATTTTCAACATTAATTTAGTAACATCGAAAATATATGTGTGTACACAATCAATGGAATGGAATAGAATTTTTAGATACACGTTCAAACGAAAAATAAGTGGAAAGGTTTTCTTCAATAAGGCTTCTGCTCCCTCTCAGGAAAATAGAGCCCTGCTAGCACTCCTTACTTGATGCTCTTTTAAAACATTGGATAAGTCAACAGGTGTAACCATCACTGCCATCAGGCAATATTCTGTAAAGAGCGAAACTTTCGATCGCGATTTCAGTATGATGGTTTTGTTTGAGTTCTAGTAAGTTTCTAAGTATGATGATACAATTTTACATAGAGACCTTAAGATGAGGAAAATTATTGCGATTGCTTTGGCGAATTCCAAAATATATCGGGCTTTTACTAAGTATGTATTGGCGACTTGTAATTAGTAACCTTTTCATGAAATTGCATAAGTAAATTAAAGAAATGCGGCAATTCAAATACAAACATAAGCAACCGTAAAAACTCAAACCCTTCATATAAGATTTAAAGCATGGGATTAGCACTAAATTGAAGTAGGCCTAAGTAAAAATAGCCGCGAAATTCTTGCCTTTGGTACTTTTTGAACCCTCGACTTGTAATAGTTTCAGCGCCCCCTGTCTTGTGACTCAAAGAAATATAGCTTATACCATGTCGCCATAACGCTTCTTAAAAAAGAAGTTCCATGGTAAAGATTTTGTTTAGCCTCTCTAAGTGACTTGCTAACTTTAAAGGGAAGATTTTAATCGCACCAAAGGCAACCATCGAATCCGGAATCTCACCAACACTTATTAATAGACAACAAACACAAAAAACCAAAAGATTTATACCGCTCTGTATTGAGGCCCAGTTTATTTTTTTTAAAATCCCCATAACCGTCCCGAATATCTATTGCACCAGATCCCAGGCACCAAAAATGTTGTCTCGATACCGTCCGTGAGTTAGAAATTGGACTTTTTTTTATGTCACCTTTTTCCCTCCTGACAGTCGTTACAATATATTGGAGGAGCCCATATTTCTAAGGGCGAAGGGGGGGGGGGGTACTGCAGGGACAGGCTATTGCGATGCAGCAAACAAAACGATGGAATTGATAAACACTGTGGATATCACCGAGTTTTGAGCAAATTAAATGGGCATCTTTTCAGTCTACATGCAGCGATTAGCATCTTTTAGTCGTTCCTTCATGGTTCCAGGCAGAGAATGCACGCCGTGTGGACGTCTGTATTCGGGGTTTTTTTTTTTAACTCTTTGGTTTTTTTTTTTTTTGGTGGCATTGTTGACTCTCTTATAACTTTAGTGTTTCAACAATCTTCGTGAGTCTTTAATACCTTCTAAGAAATTCTTTAACTTCTCAGTGAAAGCGCCATTTAATCTAAAACAAAGGTGCTTCATTTCAAAGTTAGTTTTGGGATCTCATATTATATGGCCAAAACGCATTGTAATGTGCTCTTGGTATGGAAGAAGGTTTTATTTGCAATCAATTAAAAATTGAATGACACCAAGGGTTTTGAAGACCCTCTGTTTTTACAGCTTGTGGACAATGGATTAAGACATTAACTGTAATGACTTATCTAGTTATCTCTGCACATGAAGTTACTATAATATTATCCTTCTTGGTTGCTTTGAGTTCATTGTTCACTGGCCGGAGAAGGGAAAGAAGACAGAAAGACAGACAGGAGGGAAAAAAAGTAAATAGAAGGGTGGTGAGAGTGCGATGGAAACTTGAATAGAAATTAGAGAAGAAAGAGAGTGTGAAGATAGAGCGAGAGGGGGGGGTGGGGGAAGGGCAGAGGTGATCCCATTTTCTTTTGTTGCGGCTTGAAATTTAAACAACCACAGGGCTAATTAGAGAACTATTTCATTTACGTTTCCTTTTTTTCCCAGAAGAATTACGATTGTGTTAATTAAAATTCAGTCTTTTTTTTTAATGTCTAAGAGGAATTAAAGTTTCTGATTTTTTTGTGTGTGTGTGAAGAAAATGCGCTGAGGAGCAAGAGGTCGTCTCCGTGCTTCCTTTCTGTCCCACCCGTACTTCCCTCCACGTTTTCTTCTCTTCTACCCTCTGGTTGTGCTTATCGAGAATCATAAGTTGATGGAAAGCCCACTTTATCCCTGGCAGGGTTCTATCTTCACTTAGTGCACACTACTTGACAAGAACTCTTTGACGTTACTAAACGCGCAAGATAAGTTGTTTTTTTTTGCGAGTGACTGATAAAGCAAAACCTCCGCCTCTTCTTTTCTTATTTCCTCACTTTCCTCTGTCCACCACACACACACACACACACACACTAAAAATGAGGAAAAGTCACATGTTTTGTATTTGCTTTTTATATTTTCAAACCGGTTAATTTGAAGTGAAACTGTTCCTCCTCAAGCTCCCGTCTGAGCATTGGTTGTGTGTTCTCCTTTTAATTTTTCGCCAACGCACTGTAAGTGAAATTACCTGCAGCTGTAGGCCTAGTATTTCTCAACTCATGATCCTCTATTTTGATATATTTATAAATTACCATAATGTAAGAAAAGTTAAATGTGAGCATTTAACTGATAAATGTGCATAGACTCTCGGGATGGATTGAAAATAATCAAATGACGAGGCTTTAAATTTTAAGGCGTTTCAGACTTCTTCCCTATCAAAAGATAGCAGGGAATGTCCATCTCGCTTGAACGTGCATTGAAGTCAGAACAAAAAACGTGAACATTTTATGATATAGTTTTCATCGTTTCTGCCCCCCCCCCCTTACCCCTTACCCCATCCTCTTTTCATATGTAGTGGCCTACATGCACAAAAGTGAAAAAGTTGTTTCGCTTGTCGTTTCCGCATACCCTAGGCATATGTTAAAAATATTAGAATGGAGCTAAGGTCTATACTACCATTAAATTCTACTTGGAAGCGAGAAATCCCAGAGCTTCCAAAATTGTTTTAAAGACAGGAACCTCTAATCGTTTACGTAGACATATTTTAATATCCCAAAGTTGTCTGACGAGTTTACAAAGCATTTAAATGCCCTACTTATACCTTATTAAACATGCGAAACAAAAACTTCAGGTAGACATTTTAATCAACCCACTAAACAAGGTCATACGTTGTTTTTACGCTAAGCCTCTGTAACGAACAGGCCCAGTGACGAACAGTAAATAAAGTTAAGCATAAGTAGGCCTATTCTATTATATTTAATTTGAATTCCAAGTATGGTTAGAACAAAATTGATCTCATCTTGAGTTGGCCGACCTCACCTCTCCAAATACAGATTATTGGAAGGTTTAGAGATTGTTACATCAACTCGCATGGAGTGTTGGGTCCTCAATAGGCCGAAAATAAAATAAACGCTAGCTTGCGATTGGTTCTGATTACACCAGCCTACCTTTGCAAGGTTTTCCGTGACTCCTCTGGGGTGTCCACCAAACTTAAAAAATTCAGTGTGTTTCTCTTTTGTCATTTGAAGTGGGTGGACAGGTACCGCCATTTTGGCTGTTCATTTTCGGGCGCAAAGACATTTACAACCACTTTTAGGTGGTGTATTTTTGCGCTAGCGCAAACACCGGCGCATCTTTTGCGCCCGTCTCATAACATCGTTTTCGGAAGATACAACCGGGCTTAGCGAACTTACAACCAAAAATTAATGTTAATTACACCGGCGCAACTGCCTCTCATAACACCGGCCTCTCAGGAGCATAGGTTTTGCACCATGCGCTTTAACGTTGCAAATCTCTCGTCGTGAAATTTTTATTGGAACGAAGAGGTGTGCCTTGACTATTCATCGTGCAAGCTTATAATGGAGAAAGCCTGGGCGGACTGAGACGGATTGGTAGGCGACAGAGATGGGGTGAAAGTGACAAGAAAATAGATAACTGAGAAGTGTGTTCGTTAAAAATGTAGGCCTACAATAGTTCAAGTTTTTGGACTTCACAGAAGAATAAAAGAAACCGGCGCTTCAACTTGTTTAGCTTTAAGAACAGCACCTATGAATGGGATGTGGTAGAGACAGAGATAGAACGAACAGGCCTGGGGTAGTTGTCAGGGTTGGTTTGATGTGTTAGTTATATTTTCACAGCTTTGTAGAAGAGGCAAGTTAGCTGGCACGGTAAACATGATGTTGACTCTAAAGCATCATTCCAAAAATTTTACTGCACTTTTTTCATTAGATGCGTAAAAATGTGCAGTTTTACATTAGCTCTGTGTAGACGGCCTAAATAATCTAAAAATAGGCTTTTGTTTAGAACTGAGTACTAAGTAGGCCTAAGCGCTAGGTCAAAGTGTGTGATGTGATGAGTTCGTCTGGTTGGCGAAAAAGCCGAAAAAATTCGAAAAAATTCGAAAACTCACACCAAACAAAGGGATGTTACTCCAATGCAAACTAGATACTATGTAAACAATCATTTTCACAGAGATGTTATAAATGGTCATTTTTTCGAATTAAAACCTGGTGCATTTTACATACTGCTCATAACCAGATCTAGAACTAAAATATCAAGATTCTAGGTAAAGGGTTTTAAATTAAGACCTAAAAATCTGCGGTTAAAATAGATTTATAATCTATGGAGAAGTAAAAAATGAAAAGCGCTGTAAAAAGTGTATAGGTTAGTATTGTGAGAAGGTTGCAGACATAACAGCAGACAACTAGATCTAGATCTAGCTTGCCCGCAGCACATATTTTCCCTCTTCCTTTTCTAATAAATGTAGATTTAGGGCTAGAATCTAGTGATGATTACATGTTCATTTACAGGGTGGGGGAAACTGGTTGGCTGAGAAAACAACAATCAATCTAGAATCTAGGCCTAGTAATAGTATAGATCTAGCTAGAGCCCTGCTATTCCTGCCTAAATTAATATATAAACTGGGCTATCTAGATATCTAGATCTATGTAAATCTAGATTTAATTTAGAAATGTATAAACAAAAGTAGATATAATCTAGATCAGGTCGTGAGATAAAATTATATGTTGTATACCATTTTAGGCAATATGGCCTACGCATAAAATTTTGCTCTAATAGTCTATTGCCAAAGCAAAAATATAGCCTAATCTATAAGGAGGTACATACGTGATTGTCTTGATTCTTTTCAGTTCATTTGTGATTTCTTGGTTGAATTGAGAGTGCTTTGTCATTTGATCAAATCAATCCTAGTTTTAAAATACTAAGGGTACGGTATACATATAACAATTCTTAGCAGGCGTTTTCTCTACCTCCATTTCACTCGGTTCTGCTATTACAGTATTAGTAGGCTTATTACCAAAGAGTAAAGTATTTTTTTTTAATTGAAGAGTTCTAGAATCTATATCTTACTGCTGTTTTGTTTGATTTTTGCAGGGAAGGTTTTTTTATTTTAAAAATGTCAACAATCACAATGAAATTGAATGATTCTCCTTTTGCTTTTCCCCCATGCTTTATCCAAAAGGGCATTCACTTTTTTGTTGAGATTGGCAGTAAACTGATCAAAAGTGATGTCTGAAGGTGAGAAAACATGTGTTACAAATGCAAGTGACTGGATGATCTTAGTTACTTTTGGATTATCATAAGATAAATGTTTTTTGCATTGTATCAATCTCAGACTCAGAGATAAATCCTTGCCTAAAGAGTACCCCGGTACGGTAGAACATTACCTCAGCGGGAGTTTTTGTTTGAGAAGAAAAAGGCTGCTGTAGGCAAGTTCCTCCAATTGGAGTGCAAGGGGGAATTAGTGAAAAAATCAACACAATCTATGCCTACATGTTCTGGTGATAAGCTTAGATCTACATGTATCATTTTGATCTAGGCCCACAGTGCCTCTCTTTAATCACTAGAAAGGCCTTTGACAAAATTGCACAGATATTCAGCACCCCACACTTACTTTCTTTATAATGCACACTGATTACTGAACTGGACAAACAAAGGCATGAAGGAACCTGTGAGTAGGAGCCAAGCCTAGAATCAGACTACAGTCTTATGTAGGCTTTGCCCAGCATACCTATTGAAAGCTTGCTTGGTTTAAATACAAACTACAATTTCTCTATAGCTTGCAAATTTCTGTATCCAAGTTAGGTCCTTTTCCTGCTCCCTTAAACCCATGCACATGTTTAATGTTATAGACTTAGTATAGAGATAAAAAGGCGATTCCTCCAAAGTCCTGCTGTGGAGTTGGTCAGGCTGAAGCTGATGCCGCTATTGCTGAACACTATTGAAGTAATTTAATATGAATCCAATATATATTCATGTATTTATGTATGGTTGCCATCAAACTATATTTCTTTAAACTCCCGATATAACTTACAATTAGGTTAGTGTATCTTTAATGGTGTAAAATAATTTAAGAAAGCACTTGTAATTATATCTGATTCTTTCCATTTCATGTCATCTGGATTGCACATGTATAAATTGTTAACAGTAACACATACAAGGCAATCAACAACAGCTAGTTGCTTATTCAGTTATTTGCTTTAAGTTGATGTGAGTTAGTCATGCATAATAATATTTTTCAAATCTTGTTTAAATAAATACAATGTATCAAAAGTGCTAGAAATTTGTAGAAGAAACACTACATTTAGCAGATTTTTCCTCTTAGCGCAAATCATAAAAAAATTCAACAACTTTGAGAAAAAATTTATAACATTCCTAAACTCAAACTCAGAAATAAAGATTAAAAAATTAATGTGAATTATAAATGTCTTTGGTTGTAATAATTGAACTTTTTTACTTATAATTTGAATGGGTTAAGGGAAAAATATTTTCATCCAAGGTAAAATTAGAACATGGGTACGAGAGACCTTATGCCCTAGAAAAAAATCCCGATGTAGTGTTAACAAGTTCCTGTTATAGGAATGCAAAGGGGGATTTGCAAAAAAAGAAGAACACCAACATATTGAACATCTTTTTATGATAAGCTTGGATCTAAGTATGTATCATCTTGATCTAGACCCAGTGGCCCACAGTGCCTCTCACTCATCACCTAACTGATCAATGACCCGCCTTCAGTATTCTCCCCCCTCTGTCACTACTTTCCCCTTACAATGCGTACTGACTACTGAACTAGACCAACAAAGGCATGTACAAACTGAGTATGAGCCAAGCACAGAATGGACCTACGGTCTTAATCTCTTATGTAGGCTTTTCCTGCAGAGCTTATGGAAAAGTTACTTGCTTTATTTTTACTATAATTAAAACTAAAGCTTGCACCATTTCTCCCGCTGTACCCATGTTTAGGCCTGTCCCTGCTCCGTTCAACCCAGTCACAGTTAATAGACTTGATATGAATAAAAAAAATATGTGCTTCCTCTAAGGACACCGAGTGAGGATGGTTCTGCTGCAGCAGATGCCACCATAGTTTAGCACTACTGTGTTAGAAAATCTTGTTTAGACAATGAAACATTCCTGTATTCTGTTAACATTTTTTTTTGCCTTTTACAAAGGGCCTCAACAAGCACTAACTGACAGCTTTTTCAGGTCTATTAGATCATTGTTCTTTTCAAGATGCAATCAGATAGATGTCTCATTTTTCTTACAGTCACATAAGCTACCTTTTTTAGTCTTAAATTGCTAACACAAATAATGCAACTAGCTTAAATTCCCAATAACAAGCTCATTTTCTTATAGGGATGTGTCTCCATTAGGTCCTAATAAGTACATTTTTTTTCAGCTTCTGTAGGCGTTGACATCCTTTCAGAGTTTGTGGAGGTGTGTATTCACTGTGTCCTGTACTGTCGTGGTCTGTATCCACAGGGAGTGTTTGAGAAAAGAGTCAAGTATAATGTTCCTGTGCAGGTATACTCATATTCTCAGTTCTGTATATTTTTAATGTACACATATTCCTTTAAGTTTTTCACATGCATAGCAAACATTTGCGTTTTTTACCTCACTAATGCTAATAGTAATAGGAAAGGAGGTAATCTTAATAATTATAAATTTTTATAAACATACATGTAGTTGTTAACAAGACAAAATTAAATAATTACTAATACTGATAATAGATGTGATGATGATGATAATGATGATGCTGCTACTGCTGATTATGATGATGATGGTGATAATGATGTTGCTGCTGCTGACGATCATCATGATGATGAGGATGGTGATGATTCATAGCGAGAGTGTCAATAAGGGTTGTGGTAATTGCGATATTAATTTTACAAATGAAATTGCAAGCAATCTTTGATAATTCCGATATAAATACAATAGTGATGATGTTTAACTATTTAATATTTAAAAATACCAATGATAATCACACTAAAGAATAGTAGGCCTAATAATGGATGACAAAAAATAATATTTATAGTAATGATAAAAAGATTGTAGTCTTAATGTCAATAAGGCTATAAATACTGTGGAAAAACATTTATAAAACATATATGTAAACAAGACAAAAGGTAAATTAAAAGCTACCACATGTGCTACTGGTAATTGTGGACATGATGATGATGATGAAGATGGTGTTACATAGCAAAGATGGCCGCGATAATTGTGATATTGCTTTTACAAATAAAACTGCAAGCAATCTTATTTAGTGTGGATTCTACCTCATTTGTGTATTCATCACTCTCTCTATATATAATATGTATATATATATATTTCTCTATATTTCTCTCTCTCTCTCTCTCTCTCTCTCTCTCTCTATTTGCTTGTCTCTGCAAGCCTCATTGACTATTAAATCTATTATCTCTCCTTGCTGCATCACCTAAATCTGATGACTGTACAGGAATATTCTTCCCCTTTATTTTAGATGTGCCTTCATCCAGATGTGTGTGCTTACATCACAAATGTTGTGAACAGCATAAAGATGTTACTAACTGAAGGTCAGGTGGACAAAATTTCTGTGGTGATTCTTGAGGAACAATCAACTACACCGTTGGAGAGATTCGTCATTGAACTGGGAACTTTAGAACCCAACTGGACACAGTAAGGAAACCCGATATGGGTAGTATATGTATTGAAGGGGGAGCGGACGGGAAACATGGAGATATGGTGAGAGTTGCCATCAGTACTCAGTGAGATGGGTAAGGGCATGGAGAGTGTTGAAATGATAAACTTGCCTCAAAGTCTGTTTTTGTTCTTTGCTGTATCTTGAAGATGGGCTTGCAATTGAGGCTGTAAGACATGCCTCTTAACTCGTTTCACCTCAACACATTGTGTCTTAAGAAGTGTCTTAAATCCAAAGCCCTACAGTGCATCAAGAAAGTACTGAAGCTTACAAGCTTCTTGCATGTGTATTTTTCCATGTAAAGATAAAGTTTACTAATAATATTAACACCCTATTACAGGATTTCCAGATCTAAGCAGTTAGTACAAAACTTGGTATTGTTTACTTTTTTTATTTATTATATGTGAGTTGAAAAAGAAACCTCTCTCGGGAATGGAGGAAAACTTTAATGTAAGAGAATTTGAATCATACACAGGAAGTCAGCTTTGTTTTACTCCGACTATTTTCTGCTCTATTTTTGCAAATAAGCACACACCCCTCTCTCCTGACCCTTTCAATCCAACAAATTCTATGATTCATTTATCCTTGAGCAGTCAGCAGTGATGGCAGTCACACGTTTACAGGTGTGGCTTCATCTGTGTAAATCATGGCCTCTGCTTGATCTGTGTAAACCATGGCCTCTGCTGGATGGTAAAAATAAACAAAAAGCTGAGACTGGTCCTTTCATGACCATCTGTAACAGAATCATCTAAGCTCCTGGTCTCTGCCATTTTATCACAATTCTCTCTCTGGCTTCAAAAGGCAGGCAAAAGTTAACAACCATGAAAAAAAAGAGAAAGACTGATTGGTGGAGTAAAAAAAAATAATTTAAAGAGAACAAGTAGAGATCGATGTTTTAAATAAGTTTTTGATGCCAGCTAAAACACACAAAACATGAATGCAGAAAAGCCATTGAAGGATATTTTGTTCTCACCAAACTGCACAATCACAGAGAGCAAACGTCACCACATGATGACATTGAGATAAACTTATTTAAGTTTAAGATGAAAACTGCTAATGTACGGTGCTGATCATGTAAGCTGTCGCAGGGGTAGAACACAAGGACAACTGGTTTAGACCATGAACACAGTATACCATCTTTGCATGATGGCTTTTCAATTCTCCCCATCTTCTTATTTCTTCTAATATAATAATTTTGCTTTTTATTTTCTTTTCAAAGATTCATCTTAAATTGGTGAAAAGAATGATGAATAGGCAATAACTAAGACAAAAACCCAGAAACAATAAGTGAATAACAACAGGAAAGACAACGTAATCAAAAGTAACAGTTGGGTTCCTATTAATAAAACTCAGGGGAAATAACTCAGCTTTCTTAACAAAATGTTTTCACTTAAATCGATTTTAGTACATAAAAACATTAAATCAGTGTTAGTAAATATACTTAGTCCCCTGGAAATCAGCTCAACCGTGTCAATTGTAAATAGTTCTTGTTTATCATTACATTGATGCTTTCTCAATCGAACATTACTAATGTTTACTCCATCTCAGGAAAGACCCGCACTTGTTTCAGACTGAGCAGGCTTTGAGAGGCTTCCTCCTCAAGTTAAATGTCAGTGATGCTTTGTTACATCCTGCCAGTAAAGGTAATTGTTGGCTTTAGTTTAACTCCAAACATTTGAATTAGAAATGAAATAAAGGAAAACCTTTGTGTACATGAATAAAAGAACAACATTCAGTGGAAGAAATTGCACACTGGGCACACCAGGCTAAAACATTTTTTTTTCTTTCAGCCATTTATGTTATCTGGCATTTTTTAAAATTAAATAAAAACTCAAAGTTTGCCTTTTCTAGTGGCATTTTTACTTAACAGTTTGACTAACATCTGTTACTTTTATTAAATGATAATAATTTAACTCTTCTTGAATGTTGAGAAGGGCAATGGATTACACCCAGAAATTTTTTTGGGTAGGATACTTAAAGTAAAATGTAGGGAGTGGCGGACAGACATAGCCTACTTCGGTTAGTCTTTACCAAATGTTGAAAAAGTTATGCTTACACTGTTAAGCTATTGAGGCTCTGCTGGAGAAAAGAAAATCTAAGAAAAAATTCACAAGCTTAGACATATGTCAAATCTTTAAATCA
>BMAT01004760.1:318897-345679 GCA_019649035.1 Elysia marginata
TGAAGAGCATTTATATAGCACCTTTTCGATTTGTTTCGAGTTTTGTTTTTACAATTTAAAACATAGAAATACATCATATACGATAATTTTACCCACAAAAATTACAATATATTTTAAATCATGCATTCTAATTTTTATAGATGTTTCCAAAATAAAGTGGAATCCGCTTAAGATAAACTCTGTTTGAGATGAACTTTTAGTTAAGATAAACTAGTTTTTTGGCCCCTTTCCTTTTTTTCTTTATATTGATACTGCTTAATATAAACTTTGTGTAAAATAAACTTTTTATTTGGGCCCAGATTGGTTTATCTTAAGAGGATTCCACTGCAGATGAGATTTTAGACATTTCTTAAACACACTCTCTAGTTCAATCTCCCTAAGCCGCTAAGGTAATTGTTCCAAATGTTAGGAGCACAGGAGAAAGAATGTTAACCAAATCTTTTAGTCTTACAAGTTTGAATCACAAGTAATTTCTTTTCACTTGATCCTAGATCTCAAGGGGAGTGTGCAGTTTGACGTATGCCAACAAACCTGGGCCTTTGAGGGTCATGGGGGGAGAAATAGAGTTAGGGAGATATGTATGGCATAATAAAGCTAGTTTGTATTCAATTCTGGCCTTCACTAGAAGCCAGTGCACTATTTGAATACTTTGATTTTGAAAAGCTCTTACAAATGGTGAAAATCTAAGTTAAAGTAATACTAGTTTTGATACTTATGAAAAGTCAAAAGCTTTGATAGAGAGACGAAAAGGAGATAGAGAGAAGAGGAAGGAGAAAACAAAGAAGAAAAATGGGAGTCATTGAGGAAGTAATAGAATTAGGGAGATACGTAAAGCGTATGAATTTGAGAACAAAATTTGCATGTACTACAGGCAAAGAGGGATAGGCAGATAACATTAATAAATTAATCTTTTTAGACTTGCTTAGATCTATATTTGTTATTTTTTTATGGCAAAGTGATTTGTTGATATTTAATGCAGTTGGTTCAACACGATAAATAGTGATACAGAAGAAGCATAGTGGCGACATGGTATTAGCTGTTTCTCTCAGTTGCAAGGCGGTGGGTGCCGAGGCTACTATAAATCAAAGGTTCGAATCATACAAGGGGCACACATTTCAGGCATTTCCACTGAAAAGCCTCCTCTGTTAATTTCATACCTTTGAACTATTATAATCATTTGGTTAAAAAGGACTGGTATTGTTTTGTAACACGAAGTTTGTATTTTCCTTTGAGAGTTCTATTTACTGTGCACTCAAAATTACAGGCAAGTTCAACTGCCTGAACCAAAGGCATTTAATGAACTTTGAATTTGTCAGGCATCAGAATGAAAACTAAACATCTTATTTCGGGAATGTTTAATAGACTAAAATAGGCCAAAAGAGCTTTTTAGTGCTTAATTCAGGAACTTTAGCTCTCTCTTGTGGCTCAAGTCTATCAAGAGATTACTTTGATAAGATTTAGAAGCAAAGTTCCTGAGTTTTAAAGTTTTAATAGACTCAAAATATTGTTTTTTGTCAGGAAAACTTGGACTGACCAAATCTTCATGGCTGGGATGTCAAATGATTCTTTAAAAAAAAAAAAACAGAAATGAGCCAAGAATATTTTATCTCACATAAATCAAATGTCATTTAGACAAAACACAGGGGAACTAAATTGAAATAAATGTTTCAATGGAATTAATTTTTAAAATATGTATGGTAATTGGTATGATTTTTATGAATCTCTTAAACCCATGCTGGTTGCGATAGTGCTGGGGAAGGGTATTAATATTTTTATCTCGCCAAAGTGAAAGAGTCTTAGAGAGTGTGAAGCAAAATGTAAACAAACCCCAACCTGTTTTTTGTAATGTATTCAAAGACAAAGGAAAATGTGCAGGTGATGACAACTTAAATGCGCAGGCATAAATTTTGAAGTGTCACATTTACTGACACCAGTTGGCTCTGAGTTTAGGCTCAGTGAGTAGTTTATTACATGTAGGCTTACCTGAGAGTTAATTTGAAGATATATGTACTTTGAATTTGATAATTTTGTTACATATGTTTCACTTGTTACCAAGCCTGTTTGTTAGAATGAGTTAAACTCCAGTTTTGGTGAAAGCCGTATTTGCTGTCTTTTTGTAATGCACTTGTAATGGAGATCTAAGGAAAAATGACTTTTCCCCACTTGCAGCGATTAAGAGATCAACACAAGATCTTCATCAAGCTTTCAAGAGACAAGTAGACATAAATATTTTTTTTTGTCAAGGCATTTGAAATATGGTTGCCTAAGAGCACTGTTTGGTCAGTTTAATTCTTAGTCTTAGTGTCTTCGCATGATTGAAAGCTTAGCAAACATGCGATTATGTACAAATTTTATAACGCAACTGCATTATTCTCAATTTGTACATTTATACAAAATCACAAGTTCTTCAAACTTTCTGCTGCACTCATATCAACAACAAATGAATTCACAGTGATTGAAGGACAAAAAATTCGGTATATACAGGAATAATGTGTGTATTGTGTGTATACTTAATATTGCTAATGTTGAGCTTTCAGCCCTCGCTCAACTAGCTTCAGTATTTTGGGAACACTATTTGACTGTTCCAGCATTTGCCAATGCATTTCACTACTCACAATGACAAAATCAAAACTTTTAAGACAGGCAAGAAGTATCCATGCGACTATTGGGGTTATTTGTAGTCGCCTGTGTTTGAATTGTGTTAATTTTCCACTTGGTGCTTTTTAGGAGAGTTTCAAAAATGACCTCGTATTATAGGCCTGGAATGAATAATTGCCCTCCCACTTAACTCATCACAGATATTTTCCACCAGTCAGGGCTTAACATTCATGATTTGGGTTTGTCAGGTTTGATGTCAGTACTCCAGTAGCTGTCCTTGTATTAAAATACTGAAATCAGTACTGGTTTGCAGCTTTGGTAATGGCTTTTACACACAGAGTCACGAATGAAAAAAGTGCCTCTGACCTTGCAACAATTTCAAGTGAGACAAATAGTTTGCAGATACAGGTAGAAACAAAGTTCAAAAACGAAATTTTGAATTAGAATAACAAATTTATTTATCCCATAACAATAAACTAAAACATTTTTGGTTTCTCTAGGAGTGTTTACGTTGGAAAAACTAAAAAAGAAAATGCATGCAAAAGATACCCTTTTCCAAATTAATATTCTTTTTTTTTATTTAAGTAAATAATATACTGTACTAATTTTCACAAGAAATCCACAAGATTCCAACAATAGCTGTCACTTTTCTTCAAAAAGTTATATTCTCTTCCAACTTGCATTCGTAACGAAAAAAAAAAATTGAAAAATCAAACTCAGTGATAAAACATGCATAACTGTGTGTTTGTAGACCAATCAGATCAAACCAAAAAATGGAAACACTATTGGCAGATACAGTTCATATTGAATCTGTTCACTTGATACAACTTTCACTTCCAGTAGAACTTTGCGAAGCAATGTTGTCTCTAGAGAAAAATAAACGCCAGCGCTTGCAGAAACTGACTTGTGAGATTCTTATGTTGTTCCTACGCATGCACTATTTCCTACTCAAGAGGCTTATGATAATAAGTTATTTGCTTCAAATTATCTTATACATGTAGATGTTTTGCCGAACTAAAAAAAAACCATTAACCTACAATGGGAGTATAGAAAATATAGAGCAGAGTTTACCGTACTTAAAATACCAATGCCAAGAATGTGAAGGTAAGGTCAAACTTTAATGTTTATTACATGATTTATTGCCAAGTGACACCTGGATCATGGGTATTAAAATTTGACTAGAGCATTTATAGTCTACTTTATTATTAAAGTTTTAATCAATTAAATAAAGGCTGAAAAAGACAGCTGGTTGCCGTGCATTTGTGGCCTTTTAATTTGTTTTAAATGCATACGTTGCCTGCAGTCTACTCAAGAAAACATTAAAAAAAAAACAGAACAAAGGATTTCTTTTCAATGTTTTTTTTTCTATTTTAGAAAGTTTGAAAAACTGCTTAATTTTTTCATTCAAAAGTTGCCAAGCAAAATAAAGCTATATGTCTTCAATTAACACAATGTGAGAAAAGCATTTAAAAAGCATAAAATAAAACAACTTTAAAAATGAGCGAAAGTTGACTCAAATACAACCTAAATACGTAAACATGGTTAATTAATATGATATCATTCTCAACTAAATGATAAAGAACCAAATGAAATGACTCAAAGGAATACTGAAGTGTATTTGAGGGAGTTTTTTCCTAAAAAGTAAAAATTTCAAATTTGCTGAAAAATAAAATTTTACAGGGTGTTATATCTATTACCTGCGTTTGTTGGCTCAGAAAGTGCTTTATTTTGTAATTTTGTCCTTCCGTTAACTGGGTCACAAGAAAAAATGGTGGCTATACTAGACTGCATGTTAACTTTCCAGGCATTATTTTGCTCTGAATTTTTCAGTTAGATATTCAAGATACTAACTAGCAATTGTATTTCAAACATTTTGTCAACAAAAATTTACTTTAATCCACATGCTTTCTTATTTCATTTTTTAAAACTGAACGTTGTTTGCTTCACAAATCAATGAAATTTTATAGTTACATGTAGTTTTTAAACAACATAAAAATAAATCTACATATTGTAAAAACCGTTTTGACAAAATCAAAACAAACCTCCTAGCTTCATTTACAACAAATTTAAAATCAGCAGCACAGAAATTGTAAGAGTTGTCAATTTTTGTGTGTGTGTGTTTAATAATTTGAGAAAACACAGGAAAAGAATTTTCTTTACTAATAAACTGACAAAAATGAAAAATTTTAACCTATTTTCTAAAGCTGGGGTGGATGTAGGGAAACAAATATTTTGAAAGACCCCAGGGAACACAATAAATATTATTCATAGAACACTCAAAAAGTAATTTAGAAAATGTATTCTTATCTCAGCCCAATAAAAGCTGCAAATGCCCTTTTTATCAATCATGTCAAATTCCTGTGCATCCATCTCACTGAATGCATTTGTATCCCCCTAAAAGATATAGAATAGTGTCATTTCTTTGCAGTAGCGTCATGAATGAGAAGACACATGTATTTTTAAAGACATCAACAAAATCAACAATTTCCACTTCTAGTGCTGAGCAGAAAAGACTAGGTCCAGAGGCTGCTTTATGGAGACCACATCAAACATGAGACCATGCAAACGCTGGCTTCCTGAAAAGAAGAAAAAATTAATATGTTATTATAAAAGAACATTTCTTAAAATTTTTAGCAACTTTTCTTCAACCTATTGCATCTAATCTAATAGCTCAATGTAGGAACCTGATATAAAAATTATTTTAAATCAATAAACTCACTGATATTAGTATATGAAGAGAAATCATTAATTCATAAAATGGAGTCACTAGTACTGCATATACACCAGTACTGCATACATGTATAAATTTTAGCTGAATAATACATGAGGCTATTAACTTCACTGCACACTACACTACTCCACTAATTATCATTTTCTTTCTTGGGTTTTACAAACTCCATATTTCAATTTAACAATTGCATACATTTGCATATTATTTCTTTCAATTGAAGAAAAGCCTTAATTTTTTTGCCCTAATATTAAGATGATGTGGAATCAAAGAGGTTTTCAGTGGAAAATCAGTGCCTATTACTTATAGGCTACTAAGTTGTCCTTGCCAATATTGATACTCTATACTTTATCAATACCCATATATTCTATCCCATGTGCCAAAAAAAGCGTGAAACTAATTGCTAATGACAAAAATCAATACTACCAGATGATCAAAATTGTATAAAGAATATACATGAACAAGTGCAGTCAGTAAGACAAAAGGGCATCCAACTACGATCCCAAAAGAAAGCTTTGTCAAGGAACAAATCTGAGCAGAAAGTATAAATGAGTCTCCCTTAATAAGAACCGGTATACTAAGTCTTTGCTGTAAGTATGTTTTTGTAGTGTTTGTTAAAAGCTCTAAATGGGAGATGAGGTGAGGAGAGAGAAAAGAGAGGTATGGAGAGAAATAGGGAAAGGCGAGGGAGAGAGAGCAAGAAAAAGAGAGGAAGACAGGGAGAAAGTTTGTATGTAATTTTGTACAACAGGAAAAGTGAGAGGTCAGGAGATCAATAAACAAACTTAAGATAAAAAAAAAAGTGTGTTATGAAAGTCTTGCCTTTTAAATCTTAAAAAAAAGCAATAATACAGGTCACCAGATATCATAATGTGGTTATGACCTCAGACTATCTCATACATGTAGAACCATCTTGATATATAAACATAGAGCGTAGATAGAGCAAATTTTGCATGTGCTTTTTGTCCTGTTTTGCTGTGCTAAAAATTACTGAACCCACACAGTGATTCTTCTGTATTGAAGTTGTGCTCTCTGACATAATCATAAATCAAGTGGGAAAAAACGCAGAGAGAAGAATGGTTTTATTGGCCATTTTTTTCACCTTGTACATTAAATTGCTTTGTGTGTATACACTTTCTATAGTGTCCGAACTTTTCCTCCGTTAAACCATTATAATTATTTATTTCAATTTATACATATTATCTTTAATCTGTACACCCTAGTGTACAGTCCATCCCATAAAAAAATAGGAGAAGGTTAAATCTATCATTATCATTCTCAGATGAAGGCAGGAGTGTTTAAATATAAAAATGTAACAGGGATGCCCTCAAGACAATTAAAAAAACCTGAAGTTTGTTGCCTGCCTTCAGGCCTTCATGCGAAATCGACTCAGACTGAATACTTGACACCCATAATACAGTATGCTCAAACTAAACTGCAGGGGCCACAAGAGCCTGGTTTCAGGTTAAAACTTGAAAAAGGGCATCCCTAACCAACAGACAATGAGTGTCAGTCACCGTCATTTTTACAGCATCTCAATAGAAAAAAACTTCATTGCACGTCGCATGCATGATGTCCTATCCTATTGGGAATGACAATAGCTTTTGTTTAAAGCATGCATAATCAAAACCGTCCGAAGGACAAAGCAGAAGTAATTTTGTCAGAAAATTTTGTTTAGTTATCACCCTTGTTCTTGATCACCATGTTCATAGGCTTAGTGAGTGGGGTTTATTCCTTCGACTAGTACAGAAAATAACTGCCTTTGTTTGTTATCAGATAAGAAAGAACCATGGGCAGTGAAAAAAAACTCTCACACCCATAGAGCAATGTCCATCAGTTTCTAATTCTTGTCTGGTTCTACCGACCCAAGTAAATGTATAAAGGTCTGCTTAACAGGTTGGCTAACTACTCCATGAAAATAAAACCTCATGTTTAGTTACAGTTGGAAATAAAGGGGGGGTTAGAAGATTTTAACAAAATCTACTGTCCGTTTTGATCAATAAATATATAAGTATAACTGAATGCATATTATTTTTACCCTCTGAATAAAATACAATACCCTTAATGAAAAAAAGTTGAAAATAAAGGGGGAGAGAGGGTTGTAAATTTGACCCAGAATAAGTAACTCTCCAAATTCTTACTTTTTTGGCTGAGAATAATTCCTGCAACCAAGAGATACAGTGTCCTGATTGCTTCCTTTAGGCATATAGAAATCAAATTTAGGCAACTTTATCATTGTATTCAAGCTAAGTATGCTTCAACAAGGTCAATATGTGTTCCAATTATTTGTAAGCATGAACAACTTTTCATGCAGTGATTTATTCATATGTTGCTTTCTGTGTATTGAGATAGTTATTCAAGATTCTGGAAAAAAAATTTTTGTGGTTTCTTCCTCTGAGTTGCAAATGTAAACAGTTCAGTCTTGAAAGTCAGTTTTGCAATATTGATGTCTTTGCTTATTTCAGTAACAGCAATTTTCAAGAAATCTTCTAATCTGCTGAAAGAAAAATATATAGATTATTCTTGGTACAATTATCATTATGAAGTTTTTAGGCTGAAAATATTGAGGGGAAAGAAATAGGTAAAAATAGATGTATCATGCATGTATAAGTAACAATCTTTAGAATCCAGAGTGTTGCATATTCTTGCAGCTGTAACTTTCAGCTTTTTTGTTCATACTTAAGTTGAAAGTTTAAACGATTGAATTACGACTATTGAGGACTTTATTTCTCTCTTTCTTATAAATTAAAGTGTCAATTTTGTACTTAGAATCTTCAAGCCTTACAATATGAAAGCCTTATCACAACGCATTGGTTTCAGCTATCTTTTCATAGCACATAAAAAGGATTTTTTAAACAAAATTCTTTTCAGAGAGGAGAAAGGTTTAAAAAAAACTACACAAAGTCAAACAAAAAAAAGTTGAACCTCTCCATTTTCACTCACATTTTTAGAACCTAGAAATTCTTCTGTTGAAATAAGATATGTATGCTTAATTGAAGCAGTAAAAAGTTAGGACCATGCAAGAGAAACAGATACCATATATCTATATACAAAACACAACAGTCTACAAATCTTTCCCAGTTCCTGCCCATCCTCCTTTTCATATCTTTGCCCCTTTTAAGGGTCTTGTGTTTTGCTTAAGTATAAAACGAGTGGTGGTAAGTAAAAGAACACAGTGAAGCCAATATTAAGACCTTCTCAATAAAGACCTGCCCTCTTAGATGGCTCTTATATGAGTATGCATGTAATTCAACCCTTAGGCAAAGGACCCCCCACCCTTATTGCACCTTTTTTACAACAAATTTCAAGGCCTTACTTCAGGGGTTTACTGTATTCTTTGATTAGAAATGAAAATATTAAATTTTCAGGCCAAATAAAACATTTAAAAAGCCCTTGGGTTCATAACATATTAATTGAAAGCATGTATTGCCAATTACTTGATAAAATAATTACAAAATATAACATTTAAAACTTGGAAGACATTTCTCTACATTTTTTTGCAAAGAAATATATTTTACTTGAACTTTAAGAAAATATAATAGAATACAATAAAGTTCTAAATGAAGAAAACAATTTGACTTTAGTTAAAGTAACACAATTTCTTTCTCGCTATAGTGGACCTCCAACCTTACAAACTTTGCAGGAAATATGATGATTTCATTGAAGCCAAGGTTTGTTTAAAGCAAAGTCTTTTTAAAGTAACCCAAAACTAGCCAAAGAAAAAAGTTTTACACTATCTATCAACCTTGAAACATTATTAGAAATTACAAAGAATAGAATACACACAGTGCCAAAACTAACTAACTCTCTCTCTCGCCCTCCCTCCGTGCCTCTCCTCTCTCTCTCTCTCTCCCTCTCTCTTTCCCTCTCTCTCTCTTTCTCTCCCTCTCTCTCTCTCTCTCTTTGATACCTGTACTGTGAAGGCTATATGGCTGGTAAAAAAGACCAACTGTAAGTTATAGTTTCACGTCTAGTTCATTGAAAACAAGGTTAGTCTGAAATAGATTCTCTCTATTCAAGGAAATTTGTAAAGGTTAAAGAAGAGGAAAAAATCGGGATTTTATTTCAGTTTGTTGAATGCCAGGACTCAGGTGATTTAAAGGTTGTTAGATACAAGGTCTACTGTATTTTGATAGCATGGCTAAATTAAATGATTAAGTTCGTCACTTTCCTTCAGGCGTTTCAAGTTCGAACATGCTAAACTCTGATTCTTGGTCTGATCATTCAGGTTATGTACTAAAAATCATTTATTAAGCTCACCTCCTCTTTCGTTTCTGATCAAGCAGCCATTGTCGAATAGGTTCTATAGACATTCCACCCAAGACAATTTGCATAGGATTGTACATCAGCAATGGTATAGACAAAAGGCTGATGTTTGGACTCTCTGCAAAAACTATGTCTATCATGGGGATCCCTGTGGGAGATGTTAGAGAGAAGGAGTATGAAAGTATATGTGTACCTATGAATTATTTGGCTCAATTTATACATATCTCTACGTCATAGGTTAAAGTCTTTATGCTTCAAACTAACTTCATAAATTCAGAGCTAGCCCACCAGTAATGGTTTCCAAGAGAGAGAAGATGTGGGAGACAAAGAGGGAGAGATAGGCAGATAATGACACACAAAGAAGCACAGAGAGAGAGAGAGAGAGAGAGAGGGAGAGAGAGAGAGAGAGAGAGCGAAAGAAGATTTAGAGAGAAGGAGGGGACACACAAGGAGACTGATATTCACATCTTTAAAATATTTCTACATATAATATCAACTATTTGCTATCAAATTAAGGGTGAACCTGCTTACGAGTTAAATGCAACAAAAGAATTTAATCGTTCCAAGCGTAAGCTGATAATTACCTGTAATTATACACTGGCATATCATTCTTAATATGGAATAAAATCTTATATTCTAAATCTTATGTCATTGGGGTCCATACCTAATGTTAATGATTTGTGTGTGCCACAATATGTAATGGCAATAGAGTCTGTAGATGTAAAATTAAACATGGAACTTGAACTTGCACAGAGAAGGAACATCATAACACTCAACTGCAACAGAAGAACTGAAAAAAAAATATAAAACAAAAAATAAAAAATCACAAACATGAAACAAAAGTTTAAGTTCTAAAACCAAGGTAACAAAAGAAAGTTGTGGCATATGTAAAATTGGTTTGTTCAAAATACACTTTAATTTCTTTTTACCGTACTTAAAACTTCTGAGCAAAAAAAACAACTGAATGACTCCTTCACTTTTTCTTATCAATAAAATCCACAGTGTCAGTATATTCTAAGACCTACAGACAACTGAAGGGTACAAATCCAACATCCATAGATTCAACTCTTAAAAAATAGTTAAAGCGTGCTATCTAAACACTTTTTTAAACTTTTTTTTCATCCAATGATTTTTTTTTCTTATTAATTTTAATGCTTTGCAAATTTAGGAGCTTGTCTCATTCTAATATATGAATACACCAGTGCATCTTCTTAGGTCATCACACTGTTATGAAAAATGCTTGAGAAAAAAATTTCTTTCTTTCTTTTTTTACATAAAAAATGAACATAAGAATGGCCAAATCCCAAGGAAAATAATCCAATATTTTGCAGTATCAGACGTTTTAGAAAGAGGAATTTTAAAAGAATCTTCAATGAACAAGTAGTATTTAAAATGACTTTTGCAGCCAAGAAAACAGAATATTGAACAAAATCAAAAGCAGCAGCATAACAAATTAACATGTTGGCTCTTCTAGTCATTACCTATGATAAGGTTTTTGTGCGAGCCAACATACATTATAGCTAAGGCATCTTCTTGATCAAAACCAATGTAAACAGAAGAGTGCAGGAGTAGCAACTGGATGAAAATCAGCAGTATCAGCACTGAAACAGTATAATCTAGAGTTAAAGTTGCAAGTCTCCTTAATACAAAATTAACCTATGTTTATTGACCAAGGGAGTAACAAGAACTATCAATTGGTTGAACAAGATATTTCAAAATCTGTTTCTCTCTCTGTTTTGAGCTCCTCTTACTTAATTTATCATTTGTTGACCGTAATCATATTTTTTTTTTGCCCTGTGCCATTTCTATCATTTGGACCCGAGTTGGTTAGTTTTGTTAATATTTCTTATAGACAATAAGGATATGGTTGATATGAAGAGCCAGATTCCGCAGCGTACACTCATGTGAAAGATTGTGGAGGCTTTAAGATGAAATGTAATGAGTACTTGCTACAGGCTGATATACAGAGGACATGTTATGATAGATAGGTTAGAAGTTTTAGATTTGCTAGTTATGTTCCCTTCGCTCCATTGACCTTAATCATATCATTATTTCTTTTGTGTGGGTACAAACCGCCAAAATAAATTACAGGCAAATCATAATGTTACTATTTAGAAGTTCTGAACATTCCCTCTGGATTTTGGTGGTCTACAGGGACAAAAAAGGGTGGAATTCAGGAAAAATCTGGAGAATCCCAAATCCTGTAGGCTACTATGCGAAAAAAAAAATTGGTTAGTTATCTGTTTCCTTTCTCTGTCTTCAATCTTTTTTTCTAAATAGATGTTTACTTACTCAACAATACAGTGCAAACAAGGGATAATGTATCCAAGCTCATTTCTGTGCGTGAGAAAGTGCCGCAAAAAGTAGTGTAGATAATAAACAAAATAAGAACTCTGAAACGACAAAAAAACGAAAAAAGTACTGATTTAGTATAACAATTTTTTTGCTCTGACAAAGAAATATATTCAATGAAACAAATCAGATTACATCTTTTAGAAATAACTACTCAAGACTATTAGTAGAAACCTGTACAAATAATAAATAAACTGCAAATCAACACTTGAACTAGAAGTACTGACAATCGGAGAAATTTTTTCCCAACCTCTGCAGGTTAGGAAAATGGCTAAAAGACCCGGGACAAATGAAAATCTTGCAAGATTTATAGAATCTTATCTACATTTAGATCTAGATGTATGTTATCAAGCTTAATCTTGCAGTATGAAAGGCCTATCTTCTTTATTCAGACGAACAACATGGGCAGTGTAGGACCTTCTGAGAGTGACCATTGGCTCTCATATAAGGATTGTTTTTTTCCGCAACCAGTCTCAATCAATCGGATGTCAAGTTTTCACCTTTACTTAAACCAATTACCCTATCTGTGCTGAAACCCACGAAATTTGCAGGCATGTTACTCGTAGTATTTATATACATTGTGACTGGAAATATTAAATTGTCTCATTTTTCCAACGCAAAAAAAATGTAAAAAAGCGAGGGAGAGAAAACAATCAGGGATCTGCCAACTCCATGTTTACAAAAATAATTAATTTTTTGCAAGTGATGGCATCATCAGTGGTGCAGCAATCGAAGTGCAGTGGGTTTGCATGTTATACTAATAATTTTCCGGGAATGCTAAATAGGCTATTTCTAACCATTAAATATCTAATTCTTACTTGTAAAATTTTATAATCTTACCAGATAGGATAGATAACTAGTATCTGCTTACAACACAGATTTATGCAGCATGTGGGCCTTGATGCAGTAAGTAACATAACTTTTGAAAAATATCCTCTTACACCTAGGCCTATGACTACCCACTACATACAACTCATGATGCAGCATACATGGAGTGATGCACTTTAACTCAGTTTAGGTCATTTATTTTTTATTGTAAACTTTGGACTATAACGACTTACATCAAGTCTTTTCAACTTTCACTTTGCCATGGCCATCATATTGCAGTGAGAGCTAGATCTAAATCTGGCTGGATTTTAGTGTATGTCTAAGATTGACGAAACAGGCCACGACTATAATATCTAGATATTTTGGGTCCAGATTAAGATATACCAAGATCTAACTTAGCCATATTCCCTTGATTACAGCAACCACTGTTGGCATCTCATATCCAGATGATAATTTAGATTTAGAATTTAGATCTTTGTGTTTAGCCCAACCCATGGGCGTCATTGGTCTGATAAAGCTAGGAACTATTACTACTGGTAGCAGACAAGTACAGTAGATATTAGAATGTGAGGAGATAATTTGTCTATTCATTCTATACCTAATTCACATCTAGATCTAGATAGGATTTAAATTGCTGTTTGCCTCTGTGGCAATGGAATAGAATTTACAAACAATCGCCTTAATAGCTCTTAAAGTAATCCAATTTAGATCTTGATCTAAAGGAAATTTGCTAAAGACGGAAAAGAGCTATCAGTGCAGTTCTTAATGCTAGACAGGATTGACGCATGAAGTTGCCGTAAGATAGAAAGAACACAACAGTACTCATTCACTAAATGGTTGGCATTGCTTTTAATATTGCTTCGTTACTTAAATTTCGAGTGCAAGATTAGAGGAAGCATAGACAAAATGACAGAGAAAGAAAAAGGAGTGTGTGTGCAAGACAGTCGAGGGTGGTAGGAGATGGTCAGGAGAGTGAAACAGGGTTAGGGAGAGAGGAAGGGAGGGTTTCCTATAGTAAAAAGGAGACACAAAATCTCAAAGGTGATATCTAAGACATGAATGTCGAATAATATACAGTTGGACTTGCCTAGGTGACCACCTGTACTGGTGACCACTTTTCTCCGACTCCTTTGTATTTTTTCTATATCTGATATTCTCCATGGCGACCACCTTTCCAATGCAATTGTGGGCAGCTTTTTATCTCACACAGCTCTTCACAATCTCCTTCACTCTCCTTCCTCCCACTCCCCCAAATGTCTTGTGTTTACCTGTGACCTAAACCTTTTGAAATTTTTCTCAATAAAACAGTTTGCAATGACCAGATAAATAGCCTTGGTGCGCCTGACATGTGGCAAATATGCAGGTCAAAGAGTAAACAATACACCAGGTACCCCACATGGCCGATTGATGTGCCTCTCCTTGATCCTGCCACCCGCCCCTCCACACACACACACACATCTATACATTCTGCTTAATTGTTTAGCTAGGGTCATTCTCTATTGGAGGGTTTGACTGATTGTTTAACTGTGCAATAAAGAGTGTAAAGCCAAGTACCAGAAGCTCAATTCTTAAGACACTGCCATAGACAATTGGTTGTCAGTTTATCACACCTTTGGCAGGTTTGACAGTACAATTTTCACTATTCCTTTAGTGTGATAACTTTTATCATTTATAAACAAATATATGTCTTTTCTGTAAAAAAAATCTTTTTTGAAAAAGCAAAAGGAAACAACACTAAATTACTTACTGGCCAATAGTTTTGAATGGAATGTGCATTCTGCGGTAAGTTTTGTACAACGTGTTGTGTATGATTTGTCCAATAAGAAGGGGTAAAGCAACAGTTATGCACAGCTGTTTGAAAATCCTATCATATGGCATCTCAACTTCAGAGGAACCAAGCTGGAATGAAAGATAGATTGTATAACAAAAACGTCAACAACAAAAATATTTGACTAATGTGAGATATTTTCAGGATCTCTTTGATTGTCATTAATTATTGCCTCAATCAAATGAATCATGGTATCAATTATAGTACATGTTTTCACTTGTCCAAGTATGACATTCATTTATGTAGCTATTGACATGAATCCTTACAATTAAAAATTCAAATCTTGTACACTCTAAAATGTCATAAAATCCATACTAACATCCATAATATGACATTTTAAAAAACTTAAACAATTATTCAAGGAAAGGTTAAATCCCAACCAGCGGCAAACTTCCGCCCTCTAACAAGTATACAAAGAGTCTTTCCAACCCCAGTTTTAGAGCAGGGATGAGTCACTCTACTACATTTTAATAGGTTCATGTGCATAATTAACCATTTAATTTTTAGATAAAGCAAAATTTCAAAATTTCAACAGGGATGCCCTGATACAATCTAAAAAAGGTGAGTGTTTAATTTACATTTTAAAACTGTGTAAGGTTCTGCATTGTGACTTGCTCAGATAACTCAATAAACACTTCAGAGGCTATGGTTGATAAAGATTTATGCTGCAGTTTTTTGGGATTTCTATTGGGCTTGAAAACTGATAATTGTGGGATTTTTTTTTTCATAGAAGCCCAATGCTCTGTTCGGTACTCGTGAGGTTACAACTTCCTTACGTATGAACGTGTGAATATGGGTTTTTTTTAGAGAATGAAAGAAAATCATGACAATTATTAGTTCAACGCAGGCCTTAATCAATGACTATTGTATTAATTTGGATACAGAGTGGTGTAACCTATTTTGGGTGCTTTGACAACAAGTTAGACAATTTTCTTCTATATCTGCCAAATCTTATAAGGTTTTGACTCAAGTAATAAACATTACAGTGTGTATCAATGATGAATTTTTAGCCAGACAAAATATCATATAAGATTTTTTTATAGCCTCTTAATTCTCTGAAAATGTTATAGAGGGTATATCTTACCAAAAAAAGGCAAAGACTAAAACTTTATAGACAGTACAAAAAGACCCAATGTAAAAGCTTGAAATGTGGAAAGGAGTTTCTATTTAAGATCTTAATGACAGGCCACACAATTCTTTAAAGAAAAAAAGATTAGTATAATTATATTGTTACAGATTTCAAAATTTTGTATTGAGGCTATGCATATTATGTACAATAGCGTTTCCCTATCCACATGGCTGACACTCCCAGAAGAGTAGAAAAGAACTCTTTTGTGCAATGGATAAACTGACTCCACATAAATTAGGGTCACGTTGACCACTACACAAAAGAGTTTTACTCTTTGTTTCCATGAGCATCCATCATCTTGATGAAAAATACTATATTATGTAATATACATAACCTCAAGTGACTCACCAGCAGTAAAATTAGAAATGGAGTCACAAATATGCCCTGAAAAATGAAAAAAAAAAATTTGAGACGATCTTGAGTATATATTCTTTTTAAGAGTCTCAGCTTTATTGCAATGGAATATAAAGTGCACCACAAATTTTTTCATCAACATTTTAAAAATGATTATGTTCATTTATTAAATATCTAATATGAGATAACTTTAGGAGGCTGTCAAAAATTAATAAAATAACAGGAGAGGAAAACAATGAAAAAAGAAATACAAGCAAAAAGGTTTAAACTCAGTTCTTTCAGCCCTACCTAGGGGTAAATTTGATGTATTTTGCATGACATATTCATTTGTCCATATCTTGCTTTTGTCAAATTCCTATAGGGAAATCAGAGAGCAGAAAATCTTGATTTCTTCTCAAAGACAAAAAAGATGTCTATTGCCGTTCCAATCCCAATCCATACAATGTTGATGCAACAGCTGATTAACCTTGTGTATAGCTAAACTTCATTAATGGGTGATCAAAAGACAGCCAAAAAAAAGGCAAGGATGTTAATTAGAGAAAGGACCTCTTTAGATCAACTTGCACTATCTATCATCTATACGAATAAGAAGGCAAATGAACCTACCAACATGCTCCCAAAGGCTGAATTAAATACTGCTGCTGCCTGGAAAAGAAGACCATGTGAAAGTAAAATATTGTCAAATTTAAAAGATTAAACTTGGAATAATCCTGGTGGCAAAAGATGTATATCTTCGCAACTAAGATATAGGCCTCATTCATGCAAAATTGGATCAAATGGAGGTTACTTATGCTGAGATTGAATCAATTCAATTACTTAGCCAATAACCTTAAATTGTATTTAACTCTTGTGTGTTTATCCCCGCCAAACCCGGCCATTCACGGGGACTTAGATTCCTCTCTTGGGCCATTTCGATTGTGATCTTGACAGAAAGTTGATAATTGTTTTTGATTGTTAGAAAAAAAGGTGACATTTGAAAGAATGAATAAGTGCTCAAATTATAAGAGAACTATAACAGGTGGTTAGATTTTTCTGTGACTTACAAATTGATTTTTGTTTCAAGTAAAAGTATTTTAAGTTTGTACGGTCAAAAATGAATTTGAAAAATATTTTGTCAATGTTTTGTCAAATTTAGTAATTTCATTGTTTTTTGTCCAATTATTTTAGTTTAAGGTATCAATGTGATCAGAAGGGTTAGCAAAAAATAGCAAAAATATTTTCATAGTAAAAACAATATAAATTATAGTTAGTTGTTATTACAACTGAAAATCTGTGAAACTCAATTGTATAATATTACATCCCAGTGCTGCTACTTCAAAGATTCACAGGGCAGTGTTACCTACCACTGATCGTATATAACTGACCTACTCAGACGTCAGCCCAGAACTAATCAGAGCCCCACCTGGCCTGGTGTCTAACTACCTGAGATCAGCCAGGCCAATGAAAAGTCATCTACAGGGGATCGCTCTGATTGCTAACCTTGGCGAATTTCACACCTTCTACACACAAATACAATAAAATCCGAATTTTTTTTATTGATTATGTAGTTTTGGTATCATTTTTCATGTCTCAAAAAGGCACTATTGAAAATTTTACTCAGGACTTTGAAATCATTGTGCCCTGCAATTTCACTTTTTCATTGACGACACGCACCAATGTGGCTTGTACAGCAGGGCCCTTACCCATGATGCAACTGTAACTTTGTGTCGAGGCATCTTGCTCGGTCAGTCTTACAACCGCTGAGGCTCTGATTGGATTTCAATTTGACTCTTGACAGGTCTTAACCAATGAGATAAGTTTGAGATCAACTGGAACCTGGGCAAATGACATCTGTTGTGGGAGGGGCTATAAGAGAGGATACTGTATGTTGCTTATTTAAAATGCCTCCGATATTAATCCGAACGCAAAAGAGTTAATACCATAAAAATTTGTCTGAAGCTATGAGTGGGGTAATCTGGAATGTGTCAATAACATTGAAAAAGTACAATTAAGTTGAAATCAATACACATGTACTCCAGCCAAACTTTAATAGAAGCTTTTAATGCTGTAGAGAAAATTTTTGTTATTGCAAAAATCATTTAATTTTTAACACAACACATACCTCATTACCACCCACAGATCTTGTAAGAATGATGGCTGAGGACACAGGAGGTGGCATTGTGCTTAAAACTGTCAACCTGCAAAATGAAAGATATCTATCTCATTCCTTTCCTTTCTATGAATTCAATAAAAGAATATCCTGTCATAAACATCATATTTTGAGGTTTCAAAACCGTTTTTTTATTTCAAAATTTTCTCAAAAATTAGAAGAATGGCAATAAACATTAAACTTATTAAAATCTAATCAAGCCATCCCTGGAACACATAGAGTCTTAATATTATGTAACCACACTTTAGTAAACTTAATATGTGATCATACTTCAGTAGACTTAATATTATGTAACCACACATCATACATAGCAAGAAAATGAAAATAGAAACAATAAGAGCACTGCAATCAATATTTATGATCTGATTACCCTTCAAGAAGAGCCGGGTGTAGAAAAGAATATTGCAAGATGGATACCAGGACATAAACAATCACCGGAAAGATGACAAAAGTAAAACCTTGAACAAATACATGAAGATCCCATTGTAAGAGTGCTCCAGTCAAATCCTGAAATACCATGTTAGAGAATTCATTTAAAAAATTGTTTACGTAAGTATGATAGAATGCTAATTAATATAATTTAGGTTTTTTCTTTTATTTCGTCTTTTTATTTTATGAACATTTATGGGTTTATGTTGGGTTTTTTAGTAGTATTTTAAACATTTAACTACTTTTCTTTAAATATATATCAATCACTCCAACAAGAAAAAAAATAACAAACAAAACTTATTACATTACATGAATACAGAGTATGCTCCCATACTATTAAACTTCAAAAGACAACCAAGAAAATTTACATTGTTTAAAAATAAATGTCTTTTTGTCGGTGTCTTTTATAATATATCATAGGGGCCTACACATTGTTGTTGAATTCAAAGATAAATACATGCTCATAAAAAAAATGCTAATGAATTAGATGTCACAATATAATTATGTATTTAACATCAGTTGACACTGGTTATCTTAAGCACAAAAACAGTAGCCGCTGACGCATGTTTAGGTCATTTTTCCAACAGAAAACTATCGATTCAATCAACAAAACTTTTTGAACACAAACAGACCTTTCTCTCTCTTCATTTAGCAAGTTGTGGAAGTTTGGATTCAGCAATAACATAGAAAATTTAAACTCGATTTTGCTAAAATTTAAATGAAAAAAAGTTTTTTAAGTTATTCCATATAAGTAGGGATTCATCTATAGTGACAAGTGCCGATCCCTTTAATAGATGGAACCTATCACAGGTGAGTTACAAGAAAGGTCTTTTATATTTTTCTTTTTACAAATCAACAAAAATTTCTGGAGAATTGCGCAATTTTCAACTTTCTAAAGCTAATAAAAATATATCGCTAAAAGTATCAAAACCACTGAAGTTGAAATTCAAGACTTGTTTAGGCAAGCTACACAACATAAGTAAAAGACATATTAAGAAAAATAATGTATACATGTACTTTACTTTTAGTTTTATTGTTTTACTTATTTAAATAGAAAGCAAGGTGCATATCTATAACTACACAGATTTGCTAATTTTTAAGAAATCTTTTGAACAAAAAACTGAGTCAAACCTCTGTTGGAAGAGTTACACCACTAATGAGGAAAATTATAGAGACTGCCAAATACTTCACTGTAATTTCTGGTCTCAGAATGCCTTGTGGAAAAAAAAGAAAATAAAAATAAAGATTATTATTGATTACTTAATGAAACAGTAATACTTAGTTAGGTGATTCACTTTTATTCTGCTAACCATGGCAATTCCTTACTTCTTTAATTTGTCAAAATTCATGGACATTTTTTAAAATTCTTTTCAAAACAAACTTCTTAAACTGGGCCCTTTGATGTTTATGATCATCAATGTATATCTTTGTTGTTTTTTTTTAAACAACAGCACTCTTGGATAAAATGTCTAGCTGGAAATTTTGCCCCATCAATCCACACATAGCTCTTTCAACAGGCACAAACTTTTTTTTTTGGCTCTTAACATTCATCTCACTCATCCAGTACCATAGCTCCCTTCTGTAGAGTTTGTATTTAGGAGAAAGCTAGATGCTAGATGGACCTACTGACCTATGGAAAAACAGAGTTATCTCCAAAAAACATTTTCCTCAATGGATGAAGCAGCCTTTACCCCTGAATGAATTTATAAAGTATCACATGTCAAATGCAAACTTGCAGTCTTAACTCTTTAACCATGTAATTATCTCATACTTCTGCAAATAATTTTTCCAGATCTAAATCAAACTAATCCTAGATCTACATGTATAGTTGTAACTTCTAGATCGCTGCAAAAACCGCTAAAAGAGTTAAATTTAGCTTCTCTCGGAAGTTCAATCTACTATTATCAACTTTGGGTGTCATATTATTTCATAGTTTTATATGTACATCGTCTTTCTCCTCTTTCTAGTTATGGCTATACATTGGACGCTGGCAGCGTCCAACCGTAGATATAAAATGGTGCATCATGGGACGTTGACAGCGTCCGGCCATTGTTATAGGGTTAAGGAATTTACAAAGTTTGTCAAAGGAAAACTTACTGTCTTAAGTTTCTCATTGTCATATAATGATATACTTAATTAATTTGATGTTGGCATAAATAAGGGTGAGGGTGTAAAAAAAGGCTTATGTATCAAAATAACTTAGTACTGTAAATTAAAATGTGTAATTAGAATTAGATTGTGAAAGCATGGCACCAGTATTGAAACTTACATTTGATTTGTAACCACCATACATGAGGGGTTTCATTAAATTTTAACAATAACTGATTTTACAATTGATGTATAAATCCATACCTCCAGTGTTTCCAATGCTTGGGTTAAGTTTGGCTAGAAAAATGGCTACCAAAATGCCAATGCAGAAATGGGCATTCTTCATAGCTCCAATTTGCAAATGATCCCAAAAAGATCACATGTTCAGATACTCTGGGCTTCTGTGGAAGAATGTAAATTAAACCTTTGAATTTTGAAAGGATCATGCAGACATTTGATTTACTGAATAAAATTCACCAAGGTTCTCCTTTGTGGAGACAGAAAATAACAAATAAAATGCATAGTAATATGAAGAAAGAAAAGCCACAGTGACTGTAACTCTTCCAAGCAACTTAATTGTGAAGAAATATAGTTCCAAATTGAAGAAATCTGACTCACAGCCTTATAATTTAACACATGACAATTTTCAATGATGTTCCACTAATGTGGGAAGTATTCAAATTACAAAAAATATCAAATAGCCCGTGACAATTTTCAATGATTCTCCATCTTACATTCTAGCAATGTACAAGAGTCAAGAGCACATATGAATGATAATTTACAACTCTGTATCTCACAAGAAGCATGAAATGATGAATAACATTGTGGACTATACTCGCAGTCTGTGTCAATAACAGGGGATACTATAAACGCAGGATGCATCAATAAAGCTAGATCTAAGTCTAGATTCTAGATAGTCTATCTTATCTATATTAGATCTACTTAGTGAGTTAGTCTAGTCTAGATTCCTATCTAGATCTAGATCTAGACTCAAGAATCTAGTGGAAATCTGCAAACCTTTTGGCGAAGTTGCATTTGAAAAAAATGTACACAAATTTACAAACGTTCACTGTAACTTCAGATACTTTTTACCAATCTAGATCTAATACTAGCTTGTTAGATCTAGATTCGAAATTCATATTAGATTATATGAGTATGAAAACGTAGGCCTACCTCAAGACTGTTTACGTTTCCAGTCATTTAGAATTACCACCCATTCCATTACCAGATTTTAAGTACTGAAATCCTCAGCCTATCTGGCAGAAAACTGTAAGCTTTCAATTTTGTAAGTGACGTCCCCTTGATAACCTATGTTGAATTGTTGACACCTCTCAGCAGAGTGATTACTGTAGTAAGTGTCCTGATATTTCTTGATACATCTCTACATTTCAGACCGAGAAGGCCCGCATTTGCATGTCCTCAGATTATTTATTGTTTTTGTTATTTTAATAAAGTACTTTTTTGTTTAAACAAGATTAATCCTAGATAGATCTAGATAACAATCATTCAAGAGTCACCAGATCTACAACAAGCTAGAGTAGATGTAAGACTCACTGTCAGGTTACATTAGAATTTAGATGTATACATCATAGAGATTAGCCTTAGAAGCTTAACTAAAAAAATTAGGAAACAGCAGTCTATGCTTTACATTGAGCCTGTTGATTATTATAAAACTACATTAAATCTAGATCTAGGCTTTGTGATTAAAAATTGTTACTGGTATTATGTCTCTCTCTCTAAAAGGTGATCTATAATGATTCTCTTTCTCTCTCTCTCTCTCTCTCTCTCTCTCTCTCTCTCTCTCTCAGAGTTCAAAGTCCTAATGCCTGAGAAAAATAGCCACTGCTTTGTAACTTTGAGTAAGCCTATAATGAAGTACATTTGTCAAATTAGGTAGGCCTACTAGATCTAGATCTAGTTTTCAGATTTCTCCCAAAACTACTGATTTTTAATATTCCAACTAGACCGGTCTGTATGAAGAATGAGCTGCTGTATAGATAGTTTAGTCTGAAAATGTGAGCAAAGCAGAGTATATTTGGTTGACAAGGCCTTCCCACTGACACTAGTGACAGGTTTTAGCATTTTCAAATTTTGTCTTCAAGGAGTCAACTATCTTATAAGATCTAAAAAGTTTCCAAACCTTCCTATTATCAACTGACTATACTGTCATCTAAATAGTCTGGACAGTACACTGACAGCCGGGAAACATCACCCAAGACTTATTCAAGCACTAGTGCCTCTCAAGCCTTCTATTCATATCTATTTGCTGGGATATTTATCTTTAGATACCGCCTAGCTAGTAGCTGACTCAGTGTCATGAAACTATTTGAAAGTATAGCCCACTTATACCTCTTTTATTCAAAATTGTAAGTCATTTTGACATGCTTTCCAGTTACGGAATTTTTTCCTTCATATCATTTCCTAACCGTTTCTGTTATACTGACTTTTTTTCCCTGTCTTTTTTGTTTTATAATATTGACATACCAAATTATGCAATTTCATGAAACTAATTATAAGAATTAAGATCTTGACTCATGAGATGGCTAAAAAATTATAGCTTTCATCGCTAACAGCCATCTAACTAGATCTTATTCAGATCAAGAGCTAACCGTTGAAGAGTAAGACAGAGAGACCCTGATTATTTTACTATATCCCCATTTCTCACCAATAACACCACCACCAAAAGCATCTCTCCCCTGTCCATGTCTTTGATCTCTACTTGTTTTCTCGTTTTTTTATTTTTTTGGTGCTAAGTCTCCTCTTTTGCTTGAAGATTTTTTAAAATTTTGGACGCTTAACTATTGAGGGTTAAAGTTGTTTTTTTTTTCAAAACTTTCCATTTTTTCCACCTAAATGCTACATTCAGAAAAAAAAGGAAAAGTTTTTCTTTCTTTCTTTAATTTGCAGGTTTTCAATGCCTAGTTTCTAATAGGACCTGAGCACAATGTCCTGGGCAAGTGAACTTCCAGGAGAGCTAGTTTGCAAACCTCTTGGTTTGATAGCTCTTACAGGATTGGATACAACTTATAATGCTGTACACAAAGCTATTTGGGATTCTTTCTGCAACAACAGACGTTCTGATCGTGTACCACTTCAGTTTACAGTTTGTAAAGCTGATCATGAGTACCCAAAGTGCAAGCAAAAGGTGATCACAGTAGAACCCCTGATAAAGACCTGGAAAAATATTGCTGAAAACAGGTCTTAGAAGAGGGGGATCTTAGTTCAGGGATTAAACTACTATACCAATAAATAAAAGTAGACATCCTCAAATTTAAAGTCATATAAGAGGGGTACAGTCTTTTTTGAGGGGTTTCATTGTATATTGCAAAATATCTAAGTATGTACATAAGAAAATGAGTTTTTCACAAACTTTGTTCAATTTAAATCTGTAATTTATAGCGTATTATTTCAGGGCAAACCTTAATGAGTTAGGTGCTCCAAGTTTGAAATGAGAGAAAATATTCTTAATCATTCATAATCATGAAAAAAAAATATTATATTTATCTGCATTTTTTTAACATTGAGAAACTTCGGTATATATACATTCCTGAACAATTGCTGTCTCTCGAGACTTTGTCATTTTGATACAAATATATCAATTCGACTACTTTAACAGGTCAGATAGAGTTATCAAACATGCAAATAATATTGCTTGTTCGTGTTAATAAGAAATGGGCTAAAATATAATATGCAAAGAAAAAGTCATTCCAAAGCAAAAATGTTTTCTTGACTATAAAAGTAAACACTAACCTATCTAACCTGTTAAATTACGGTAGTCAAATTGATATATATATATATATATATATATATATATATATAATTTATAAATAACTGATATAGTCTCAAGGTACCACAGTTGTTCAAGAGCACCAAAATCCATGCTGAGCATATATATCTGTATATGACATCCAAACTGTTACTTTCAGTTCATCATATTGCAGATGTTCCTGGTTCCATTAATGTTTATTCTTGCAACCAGTTGGATGTTGGCGGTTTTATATTTAGAAAATGTATTTTAGTTTTAAAAGCAGATTTTTTCCCTATTTTTCTCAATAATTCAATTTAAAAGAATTTAAATTACAATGTAATATAGTTTAGATACCTTGATTCAATATTTAACCTATGGAAGCTGAGAAAACTGCTTTGTTCAAGTTATCATCACTTCAAATTTCAACGCCAGACTCATTTGCACTGATTTTGCATATATCGGGTGGCCCCCAAAAACTTCCCCAATTTTGGAGTGCCATATCTCTAACAGTCTTTGTGCAATTATGATACAATTTGAGCATGTGATGAATCATCTATTACTGCAAAACCATGTCAAATATCAATAATATCCGTTAATAAAATGAAAATTATAATGTTTTTAAAAAGTTACCGAAACTCATGAAAGACACACATTGACGTTCACACCAAAGCTGTTTTGCAATCAACGCTGCACACCCATAAACCAGCAAAAGAAATAGTATCCGAATCACTGAAGCACTGTACAAATAATGGTAAAAAAGGATCTGAAATTAAAGGCCTGCAAAAGATTTCAGACTATCAGAAAAAGGAAAGTGTGAAAGATAAAAGACACCCTCAACCGTGGAGCTTTCTGAACTGATTTGCCTATGAAGATGTTAAGCAAATGAAAAAGACTTCATTGTAGAGATTGCCAAAGATAGACAAAGTGAGGTTGTCTACGGAAGAAAGAAGTCGGACATCGCTCTGCAACAGCTTAACCATGAAACGAATCGGTTTTTGCAGAAAGTCATGGTTTTTGCAGGCGTGTGCTGGAATCAGAATGGCAAAACCGGGATTTTTTCCTTCATACGAAAACCACAAAGGTCAATTCAGAGAATTAATCTCTCTGCTTTAAAAAAAAAACTCCTTCCCTCATATCACAAACTTTAGCTTCAAGATGACTTTATTCTGCAACAATACGGTGCTACTTTACACAAAAGGATTGCCAACCAGCAATTTCTCATAGATCAAAAAGTCTATATCATTGCCAAAGATGACTGGCCACCACAATCTCCAGATTTGAATCTGATGGACAATGCAATGTGGGACTGGCTTGCTGAGAAGCATTGGACGGTTGAATGAACTGACAGCAAAAATAAAGGATTGTTGGAGATAAATAGGTATTGAAGTGTGAAAGTCAACCGCAAAAAAGTTAAAGCTGTTGTTCAGCTGAAAGAAGGCTCTACAGATCCCTTGAAAAACTAATTACTCTGGAGTTCATGGACTGTTTTTTTTTACATCTGAGGTTCGTGTTAATTAGAATCCAATGAGTTTTGAACCAATAAAACCAGAAGCTTGAAACTTCACACACCTTGACTTAAAGAATTTGTCTCACTATGTATTTTCATGTAAATACCTTAAATAGGTATCAAGTAATAGTAAACAGAGTGGCAAAGTTGAGGAGGTTTTTTTTGTTGTTTTTTTTTGGGGGGGGGGGCACTTGATTTATGTATATTCTGTAAACCATCATGATGACATTCTTTTCAAGGTTTCAATTAAAAACTCTCACTTTACTATTTAACAGCGAAGCTCCTACGAATGGTACATTCCGAAGGGGATTCTAAAAACCTATTGGATGCACAAACACTTACAAGAGGTGCCAGCTGTTGTAGTTGTTTTCTTTGACCTGGACTGGGATGAGCCTCTATGGAAGGAGCGACAGATGGAATGCAGCACCAGGGTGGAAATTGTCAGGTACTGTTGATCAGCTGTGTTTGCCGTTCATGTCACTGTACATTAATCACATCAAGTTAGCTTTCTCGTTTGTTCAACATTCAAAGTGGCTTATGTTTGTGTTCATCGGACACGCTCTAATATTGAGTTCTTGAGTCCGGCAAGTTTTCCTCGAATTCATAAGAGGTTTTTAATCTGTTTTAGGACAGGGTGTTTGACCCTCCAATTTCAAGGGCAATAATAAAGTTTTTAGTGGTTGACCAAATTAGAGCACAGGATCACGAGGGAAAGACATGCTCCTAACTTTTTTATACCATACAAACAATGCTTTTTCCAGTTCTTTGTTTTTTACAA
>BMAT01004760.1:400734-416692 GCA_019649035.1 Elysia marginata
AGACCTAAAATACTGAAATTAGCCATGACTTTAAAAAAAATATGTGATCAGTAAAATGAGAGAGCAATTAGAAAGTTTAGGTTTGTAATACAAGGCTACTGTATGCAAAATGCATTAGGGTTTTTTTTCTCCGAAATGTGACTTAATGTTTTGAGGATAAAATCAAAGCTATCCTTGTAGACACCTCATTCAGCAAATAATCTCCTCAAATACATGCTTCTTGTTTTTGGTGGATATTCTTGTGAGTACTAAAACACTTGGGAAAATACTGAAATGGGGGTTTTGAAGCACTTGAGCTAGTTGATTTGCAGTTGGTAGCTCTGCTGATTTACCATAGATTTTTTTTTCCAGAAAGACGAAGGATGTTAATTATATATTTATTGCATATAGAACTGCATGTATGTCAACAAGTCCAATGTCATAATTAAATTGTGGGAAATTCGTGCGTTTAATTATTTTCAAATAATTCTTTTTAATATGAAAGAATGTAGATATCATGTATTAAAATAAAAGTAGCGATCTGTAACCTTCTCAAGAAAGATATTGTTTAAAAGGTGGGCAGTAAGAAGCATTAGGTAATAAATGTGTACACTGCTTTAAAATAACTTTCAGGACTGAATAAATTTTTAGCTTGGTAGTACATAATGTTTTTTCAGACCAGTTATGCTCTTATCCACATTTAATGTGTTAATTTTTTTTCTTTTAATTTTTTTTTCAAATGTTCTGTAAGGGACTTGAATATGCTGGCCAGCAATCAATTGTGACATGCCTATCTTTATTTTCAATCAGATTTACTGTTTGTGTTTTTCAGCTGCTGCCGTTAGACTCAGAGATAATCCCTTTTCATAATAAAGAAATGACAGAGGCCAAGGCTTATGCTCGGAAGGTCAACACGTTGGTGCTGTCAGATAAAAAGGAAGAAGAGAAAAAAGAGGATGAGCAACAAATTATTGATCTTGTGAGTGTGCTAAATAACTGAGCTTGTTTCAATCTTCATTTTATTTTGCCAATTTTTTTGTGGGCTTTCTGTGGCTTTCACAGGAATCCAATATCTATGTTTTTCTAACCTTTTTCCTTTCTTTATTTTTCTGATTGAAGTTTTATAGTTATTTGTATAACTATAAATGCCACTGAAAAACATTTTTCTCTGCCAAATGGCTTTCCTTTAATTTAGCAGCAATATTCTCAGCTCATTTTCATTTTTTTCCTTAAAAATCGTTAGCATCACTGGAGGAATATAATCTAAGAATCTTTTTGTCATCAAAATATTTTACTTTATTACTCTCCAACAATGTGATACATATTTAATTATCTTTCGTTTACTTCAGCGCGAAAATAACCAAAAACTTGGCCTGTGTGAAGCATTACTTGAGATTGGGTCATGGGAAAAAGCAAAAGCCATCCTTGACAGACTACCTGAGAACTTTGCTGTTGTCCATCCTTCTATTTCAAAAGCCATGTGCTCACTGCTTCACAAAATTTTAGAGCCTGTATATGAAAAGTAAGTAGTTAATCAGGGCTTGAAGATAATTTTGAAATATCACAAGCTTGTTGAGTTTTTGGTTGGTTTTTTTTCAAAAAGGTTTTGTTTTGTATGGTGAAGAAATAAAACAACTGACAATTTTTAGGAGAAACAAAAGCCTATGATCTGTTAAAAATGATATACTTTGGATCCACTTTGAGATAGAAATCGAAGCTTGTTCACTTCTTTTTGATGGACTGATGAAGCTTCTATTGTGTAAGTTTTTAAATATGAAAACCGTAGTGTAGCAAAAAGAAGAAAATAAAAATATTTTGTGGGTGTGTTTTTTTTTCTTTCTGTCCTCAGGAATACAGGGCTTAACTCATTGTTAGCAAAGAAAAGGAAACGCCAGGACAAATCCGCTGATGATTGTGCTCAGGCTCACACTTTCCACCAAGTCTACCAGCTGGCCATGCCAGTGCTCTCTGTCCTGGGGCCCTACGCATCCAGGGATCCAGTCTTAATGGTCAAAGTGGTTCGCCTGGCAAAAACTTTCTTGGCAAAGGTTGGTAGACCTACACAGACTGTGAGCTTTACGTATCTTTAAGAATGACTAACCTGTTTTTAATACTCAAGGTTTGTAAACTTAATATTCAGGCCTACTTGTATGTTATTCCCCTAATGTCATTATGGACTTATTACAACATTCTAATCAAAGTGAAGTTGAAAGTTGTATGACCTTTCATTTGTATTTTTTTGAGAAAGAACTAACTTTCAAATGGTATAAAGTCTTTTCATTATGTTTGCAGCGTCTTTCTGGAGGTGTCGGTCCTGAAGATGAAATAGCGTATTATGGCTTTCTAAACGTGATAGAGGAAGTTTTGCTGCCTTCTCTCTCCCTCCTGCCCAACAACTGTGCAATGGCTGAGGAAATCTGGAGTCTGCTGAAACTCTATCCCTATGAAATAAGGTCTGAGCTCACTAGAAAATCAGATGCCCTTATCTATGGCTTATTCAACATTCTCTTCAACCAGAATTTTTTTCTTTACAAAGAAACTTGTTAAGTCTTTTATTTTTGTCCATCTGATGTCAGCGCTTCCTGGAACATCTGCAAAACAAGTCAAGTTTAATTGTTAAATCTCTCAAGACAGGTCTTTTTGCTAGTTTCCATGCTTTGCTTTTGTCTGCCCACTTTTAAGATATATCTCAAATTTCAGGCTTTTTTTTTTAGATCTTGGGGATATAAGATTATCCATCATTATATGATGTAATGAGTTAAGAAGCCTGAATGAAATTTATAATAGATTAAAACAAATTGCTCATAAGGCTGTTGATTTGAATTTGCCATTGATTATCTAATCTGTAGACTTTGTCATTATTTTGTCATTTTGTCTCATTTTTGTTCTTTTTGTCTCTGATCCTATATGTATCTGTCTCTGTTGTAAGTACATCCACTTTCATAGCACACTGTCATGGCACTGTGTATATTTAAATTATGCTGAAATCTTAAATCTAATAATTAAAAAAAACATAAATAACATCATACTACCACTAGGTGGACGTTGCTCAACATCATGACTTTACGACATTCTCTTTGCATTGTTTTTTTTATTATATATATATAAATTGAATATGTTTGTTGTTGTTGTTGTTTATAGGTATCGCTTGTATGGAACCTGGAAGAATGAGTCTTACTTTATGCACCCCATTCTGATTCGTGCAAGAGCTGACACTATTGATAGAGCCAAATACATCACCAAGTATGTGCAACCATCTTTGTAAATTTTTGTATCAAAGATGGTGAAAGATTTTTGGGTATAACATAACTTAAAATATTTGTTAATAATGTGCCTTAGAAAGTATATTTTAAAAAAGTGTATATTTTTTCATGTTGGACATCTGTGTAATCTATTATCGTTCTTAACAGGGATTCAAGTTTTCCGATTTTTGCAGTAATTCTCAGTTTTTGAACATTTTTCTTCAGCACGGAAGCAGTAAAGTTGACAAATTGAGGACTTTCAAAAGTGAAAGAAAAGCCTCTATGTTAAAGTTCATGCTTGTCTGGCTATAGATGACTATATCATAAAATACTGAACATGTCTTATGTCCAGAAAAAGATCAAGGAAAACAACTCTCAGTAAAAGTTTTAAGTATAATGTATCTAGAATTTTATTGGATCATCTTTTAAGTACAAGTAAAAAAGTGCATACTTATAATGGTCTACAAAAAACTGTCATGCTTTTTATGTGTAAGCTGCTTGCATCCATGTTTGAAAAATAGAAAAACAATTTGTAAAGGAAGATATGTTAAGAGCATTATAGATGATGCATTCTAAAGTAAAGAAACCCTCTCAATTAAAAAAAAATTCTAAAATGGTTTTTAGACCCTAGAGATTCAGCTGTATCTGGAATTTGAACACTCTTCTTTCACTGAATATCAATCAAATGATAAACTCAAACTTCTTAGCTAAAGTGAATCTTTTGGTCTGAAACTCTCCCCCATACCTTACAGGCGTCTCTCAAAAGAAACGGTGAAACCCTCTGGTCGCCAGTTGGGGAAATTAAGCCACAATAACCCTGGCATTGTCTTTGACTATGTGAGTATTTAAAGCTTTTTGATTTCAAAACGCTGTGGACCTAGATTTCTGAATAACAAATGTTTGTAATTACTTTTCTTTTTTTAAATCTAAAGTATCAAATATATTAAACAGTAAATCTTAAATTTTAAGGACGTGTGTGGATGCAGTTTGTCTCTTTTTATGGGATAGCAAATTTAGGTACCAGTCTTTCTTTACTGAAGATTATATTCTACTCTTTATAATAAAAAAAAAAAGATATTATTTCTGCTGAAAAAGTTTTGCCTTTTAGCATTAAAGTAGGAACGCAAATTAAAAGTAATTGGAAGTATTGTTAAAAAGTTTTTTGTCTTGCTTGCTTTGTACTTATCGAACCATTTTTAAGAGTACTGAATGTAGAATATTCTTACTTTTACATTTTTGACTCATTACCATGTGAGCTTGCATCGAGTAAGTTAAGTTTAGGTCAACCTTTTGCATAATTCAGATTAAAAATAGATCAAGAAAATCGAAACTTTCCAACAAGAATCATCAAACAAACTTTTAATTGTTTTTATTGACAAATATAATGATAAATCTTATTTTATTGTAAGTACAATCGGCTGTTATAGCTCATACCTTCTTTATGTTTCATAGATTCACCATTATGTTTGAATTGAAGTATAAAAAATGCCCTGTTCTTCACTTTTATTTCGCTATTTAACTTGCTATCATCGTCATTTTTCAGCTTTTGACCCAAATCCAAAGATATGACAACCTTATTGGTCCAGTTGTGGATGCCTTAAAATACCTTACATCTGTGTCTTATGATATGCTATCATGTATCCTTTTGAGTTTGAGAGATGATAAATCTCATGCTGTTTATTGCATGAAACTGTGATATAGGTCCTGAATTTGAGCACCCAATGTAGAAAAGAACATGAAAAATTCAGTTTAAGCAATTGTTTTAAGGTTTGAAATTTTCCTCAGGACCATTTTTTTCATATCTAAGTTGAAGCAGCCTTTGAAAAACAAAATGAAGTGAAAAGCCACTGTGGGAAATAGCTCAGAAATGCATGTCTTAAAGAGATGAACTTTTTCCTTAATTGCTTGGGGAAAAGTTCATAAAGAAATATATTATTCCCTAACTTTGTTCAGTTTGCATCATTGAAGCTATTGCAAATCCAGAGAAAGATCGAATGAAGACGGACAACATGAACATTTCATTATGGCTGCAAAGTAAGCATTTAAAGCTAGTCCTTTAACTTTTTATATTATTCTTGGCAACACTTGTAGGCAAACACATGTTGTATGTATTTATATCATAGCCTGTTCACCTCAAAAAGTTTCATAATGGTATCAAACTTCTTCTGACTGCAATTACATTTTATTAGGACCCGTTAAATGATTTGTAGTGAAGGCAAGTTTAAGTTGAATTTATGTTCTTTTTGAAAAGATCTTTAGAATAGTAGGGAGTATGATACAATTTGTTCTGTCACAGACGCTGTTAATTTTTAGCTAAATTTTATTTACAATTATTGTTGAAACTATAAAATTATTGTCTTTTAGACAAATTGATGCCCAAGAATATTTGACTTAATGGACATAATATCACCTGGTGTGTGTATTGTTTGAAAAGATTTGCCTTATATTGTACTGTTGGTTTAATGTTTGAGAACAATCTTCAGTTCATGTGTGTTGTGTTTGGAGCTTTGATTGAAAGTTTTATATATGTATCTTGTGTCCTTTCTTAATTGAAACTTTTTCTTGTTGTTGTTTCTCAGGTTTGGCCAATTTTGCTGGTGCTATATGCAGGAAGTATCAAGTGGAGCTGTCAGGTCTCCTCCAGTATGTTGCTAACCAACTGAAGGCAGGAAAAAGGTGAACACGATTGACTTTTGTGATTGAATTTAATTGAAACAGCACAGTTTTATCTAGCATTTTAAAAATAAGAACAATTTAGACCCAAAGCTGCAAGCCTAGCAATAATCATGTTATATGCATTGGCTTTTTTTTTTCTTTTCGAGAAAATTTACAGCTTATTGTTTTTTTGCTGACAAAATTTTGACTTTTTATGAAAATTTGGTGCAGTCATGTATATCATTGTAATATATTTGAAATTTTTTTGTAACTTAGCACGGATTTAATTCTCTTGCGGGAAGTGGTTCTTAAGATGGCCGGCATTGAGATATCAGAGGAAATAACAAATGACCAATTGGAGGCAATGGCTGGTGGAGAACTGGTCAGGCAAGAGGTAGGTTTGGTTTTTAACTTCATTTGTAAAGCAGCTGAAAAAAAAAAGAGAAAGGATTTAAAAGTGTCCATTGGATTTAAGCCTTTAATAAATCACGAAAAAGAAAGCCAAAGAACAAAACTTATACAAACACACAAATGAAAATAAATTGTGAAATATTGATTTCCGAAACAGAAAGAAAACCATCTCCATCTTCTAAGTTGGCAACACTGTCTGATTTTTCAGCCTTAGTCGATATGTGAAGTGTTATTTTCAATGGCCACACTTTTTTTTTCTTTTAATGTTATGCTATAAAAAATGACAAAATTTTTCTTCATTGTTTTACCTTGTGAATAGGGCAGCAACTTCTCACAAGTGAGAAACACAAAGAAATCCTCAACACGTCTGAAAGATACTCTGTTAGAACATGACTTGGCTTTGTCTTTGTGCTTGCTGATGGCCCAGCAGCGAGACAGCACAGTTTTTGCTGAGGATGCCAACAAACATCTTAAGTTGGTGGGCAAGTTGTTTGATCAGGTAGGTTCATCTTTTCAAGATTATTCAGACGAGATTACCTTGTTCTTGTCAAAACTTGATCCAATATGTACACTGCAAGATAAGAATCTGAATCAAATGAACACACAAATTTGAACAAGATTGATCCCATGAACAATGACAATCAGTGCCCCCAAATGACACATTTTATGTTTCTGCAAGAACTTTGCTCCAGGTATTTCAGTTATTGTCAGAAAATTTAATAGCATTCCTAGTTATGGTTTGATTACACCAAAGCTTTTGATAGAGTACGCCAGGATGAGATAATTATGCAACTTGAGCAGTTAAACATTAACGGAAAAGACTTCAGGATCATAAAAAACATATACTGGGAACAAACAGCAGCAATGAGAGTTGGAAATGAAACAAGCTCATTTCAGCGCATTAAAAGGGGTGTAAGACAAGGCTGTGACCTTTCTCCAGATTTATTCTCTCTTTACAGTGAGATAATCATGCAAAACCTAGAAAACTGTCCAGGAATTAAGGTGGGAGGATATAACGTCAACAACATAAGATATGCTGATGATACAGTATTAATTGCAGAAAACAAAGACGGCTTGCAAAAGCTCCTTAACAGTGTGGAAGAGGAGAGCAGGAAAAAAGGACTAGAACTGAACAGTAAGAAGACAGAAGTGATGGTAATCAGTCGGAAACAAGAACCCCCAAAATGTGACATATTCATCAATGATGCTAAACTTAAACAGCAGGATAAATTTAAATACTTGGGAACAATAATAACAAGCGACGGTAGAAACAACAATGAAATAGCAGCTAGAATTGCACATGCAAAGACCAGCTTTCAGAAGATGAGAGCAGTCCTAACAAATAAACATATTTCTATCCAAACAAGGAAAAGAGTCCTCCAATGCTACATAGAACCAATTCTTTTGTATGGATGCGAAGCATGGACCATATCAAAACAAATGGACGCAAAACTTGAGGCAACAGAAATGTGGTTTCTTAGACGAATGCTCCGAATTTCTTGGACAGAGAGAAAGTCAAACGAGACTGTATTAATTGAAGCTAATTCAAGAAGATCACTTATCAAGACCATAAGAAAACGTCAAGCCACTTTTCTAGGCCATGTCATGCGGAGAGAAAAATTAGAACATCTCATAACAACAGGAAAGCTTGATGGAAAAAGAGGCAGGGGAAAACAAAGGGCAAAAATGATGGATGGACTAAAGCGCTGGCTGGGATCTGGAAGTTCGACAGAGACAATGACAGCTATGGGACATCGGGAGTTATGGAGAAACATGATCGCCGACGCTTCAAAGCATGGCACTGGATGATGATGAGTTATGGTTTCTCTTCAATAATAATCAAACAGTATTAGATTGAATAGAATAGAATAAATCTTTATTGATCCCATTTTGAGAAATTGGTTGTACATAGGTAAGACACTAAAAAAGCATAGATCATATAGGTACCATAACTAAAACATCAAATCATTAATCCCACATGTACAACAATATTGATTATCACAGCTCACATATTTAAAGCATTCTAAAATACATAACGTAATTATATGTATATATGTATATATAGATGGTTTGAGACAAAAATTGTATTTGATAATCGGACATGCCACAGATTTAAGTCAGTTTAAGATTGATATCAGTGAATAAGGAGAGCCTTACAGCTAAAATTTGATAAATGATTCATGAGTGTTGGTTCATTTTGAAAAAAATTGCCAGAAATAGCCTTTTCAAGTAGATGGTCACAGATCTTGTCTGTTTTCCGCCAAATGGTCAAGTAATATTCTATAAAAATAGTGTTATGAGAACCCCCCCCCCCCCCAAATTTTGGTCATCTTTTTGCATTATATATGCAATATTCATCTGTTTTTCAGTGCCAAGACACACTTGTCCAGTTTGGCAGCTTTCTATCAATGCAACTGAGCACAGAAGAGTTTGTCAAGCGTTTGCCTCCAATTGATGTTCTCTTGTCAACTTACCATATACCTCACTCAGCTGCATTCTTCTTGTCAAGGCCATTATATGCCCATGCAATAAATGTATGTGTAAATGAGACAGAACCTTTAGTTAATAGTTTGAATTTTTTTTTCTTTTTCTTTAACCTTTTTTTTTTTTGAGATTTTTTTTATTTTAGGTTTGACCAAAATGCTATGGGGAAATAGACATTGATTTTTTATCTTTACTTTGGTTTTGTAAAATGTAAACAAATGACTTGATCAAATTTTAAAGTATTCGATAGGAAGGGAATTCTTGTGAGCATACTTTTAAATGTCTTTTTAGTATTAGATCTTTGAAGAAAAAAATTATACTCATACAAAGTGAAGTATGGAGACAACAGAGGTTTGGCAATTTAAAACAAAATCTATTTGGTTCCAGAAACTACTTATAGAATACACTTTCATATTTTTCAAAAAATACTTCAGAACCTTTTTCATTACCTGCAAGGAGATGGACATGGTAATAAAAAATGAATGATCATGAAAGTATGGTGGAAATCAAACACTGTGGTGCTGTAAAGTGAATTTATTGCAGAAAAGAGTTGAGTTCATGAACGGCAAAATATCAAGTTCATATTTAGAAACTCAAAACTATAAGGTGCTCATTTTTTTTTTTTCCCAGCAAAAGTATGATGAGCTTAAGAAGAATGACAAGAAAAGCAAGACTTCAACAAAGGTAAGGGGGGCATTTTTAGTGAATGCACTATGATGAACTTCCTAAGTTGCTGCTGTGGTTGCACCTAGTCTTTGTATAGAGTATTACTGAGATTTATAATCATTTTAACACCAGTCATCCCACTATGTTATGATTTCTTTAAAAAATTAAAGTTTATGAATTTAAGTTGTAGATTGGAAAGTTAAAGAGCAATTACACAATGTCTCAACCTTTTGGGTTTGAACAGGTCCAGTGCTATGTGACTGCCTCTCAGGAAGTGATGAGTCCAATAGTAGAAGCCATCAAACCTGTGTTCTCTTCCAAGATCTGGGATGATCTAACGTAGGTGGATGGGAATACCTCACATGTTTTAAATAATTGCAACGCTTCTTAGTTTTTATATATTTAAGTCCCCCCTTACCCAAAGCCAACTTGTAAATATTTTTGCTTGGAGTTCAGACATTTTACTTTGTTCAAGGTGTATTTTTTAAAAACAAAATATTGCTTCAGTTATATGAAAATAAACCAAACAAGTTTCTCTGTTTTTATGTGCACTTTTGAATAAGGATGAGACATTTTTTTAGCCAAGGACAGTTTTCATAAAATAGAGTAGTAGCTGTGAACACAGCTTTCACCTAGTAAGAGCAGCTTGCCATTCATTTTCCCCTTTAACTTAATGGTTTTGTTCTGCCCAAACCTCAAGTATTGAAATTACTTCTATCAAAAGTGGTGAGACGTTCCAGATGATGGAATATTTAGAAGATGCAAAAACTTCTTTGAAAAAGTCTTAAATTATATACCTCTGCGTTTAAAAAGCATGGTTTTTATAATTTGCTAAAACATTGTATTTTTTTCTTTTTATTCATCATGTATTTATCACATTTCTGTGGAGCCTTTAAGAATGTTTGAATGTGATAAAGAGATTACTTAGTTTCAAGATGTTCCTTTTCATATGTATGGTCTTTTCTACGTTGATCTAAAATTTTCCATATATGGTAAATTCCACAAACTTGTAAGATCAGTTTTGCGTTTGAATTAAAAGAAAAAAAACTATATTAAGTCAAAATTTTTTTAATCAAATATCAGTCCTCAGTTTTACATCACATTTTGGTCGTTGTCAATGTATGACCTGTATGTGCCTACCGCAGCCTATGAAAAGCAGGTACAACTTCAACAGAGCCAGATAGATGCTCTTGAGGATAACAGGGATATGGTGAGTAAAGATGTCTTGTTTTTTTCCTTCACTTTTCACTTAATGGTTTTTGTATTAAAAAATTCTCTTTTCAGATTGTTCCCTTTTTTTTCGCCAAACTATTTGTGTGTGTGTGTGTATTTAAAAAAAAAATCATGTTTATTATTTTAGTTCTGTGCTGGTCTTTGTTTTTGCAAACTTTCTGTTTTCTTTTTCCTTATCCAGCCCGCCAGCAAGAAGAAAAAAGAGCAGGATCGGTGTCGCAACTTGATAGAGAAACTGAAAGAAGAAGAGAAGAAACAAACTGAGCATGTAGAGAGAGTTATGGCTCGATTAGAAAAAGAGAAAGAATTGTGGTTTCCCACAGGTAATCAAAACTAACATATCATATCTTTAAAGCTTATTTTCTAATTTTTTTCATCTTGTAAATAATGTCTAGAGAAAGAGTTGAAATTTAAAGACGGTAGATCTTATTTAAGGCTAGGAAGTGATGCTTATTTCACAATCAGGCCAAAGCTGCAAATGAAGTACCAACAGACACTTCCCTTTCGGTTCAGCGAAATTTTTGGTTCAGTCACTTTGGGTTTAAAGAGATTCTACCGTAAATACTTCCCATAAATGTAGAATACCATGAATTATTTTTTTAATGTGTCTGTGTGAGGAGGAGGGAGGATTATTTTAGGGGACTTAAAAAGTATTTATTTTTTCTTTCAAGTAATACATCATAGGTCTCATCAAAGTTTATTTTGTTTGTTCATGGTTTTTATGCTATTATCATCACCAGGGACCCTGAAATCTGAGATGACTACCAACCTGCTTCAGTATTGTTTGTTCCCAAGATGCTGCTTCACTGCCAGTGATGCTGTTTACTGTGGCCATTTCATATCAATTCTGCACAACCTAGAGACACCAAATTTTTCCACTCTTATCACATATGACAGGGTATGGTTTGATTTGTCCTTAATTTTTTTGTTTATATGCAATCAGATTCTTTTGTTAAGGTACATCCATATTTTTATCTTCATTGCGAAATCAAAACATGCAATAAGTAGACCCCTCCTTGAATTTAAAAATGTTTTCACTGTGTCTGTTAATGATGATGGCATCCTTCAGTCCTGGATGTCTATGGAGAGGGGACTTTTGAGAATTAGATGGGCACTCTAGGAGCCTGATGCTTTATAGGCAAACTCTGCCACACATGAGTAGGTTATCGCCATTTTCACATTGAGAGGCATGGGTATTTTGAGAGAAGCTTTTTAAAAAAACTTTAACTTTAGCAGTCATTTGAAATTGTACAAAATTTGAATTTATGACTTTCTTCGTGTTAGGATTAGTAGCAAGACATTATTTTTATGTAGTCCTCCCGTAAAATGACTTGACTTATGCTCATATTCAAATCGAGTGAAAAGACATATTGTATCAAGGGGTCAAAATTTTGTTAAAGCTTTTTTTTTTTCAAAATAGATATATTGAAAGTTTAATATATTTTTTTATCTTACATAACCATAAGACAGTTAAACCTGACAAGCAACTAGAGGACTAGTCAGTGATCTCATTAATGGCTATGTAATATGAAACATTTAAATGCATTATTCTTCATTTTCTTAAGAATGGGTCTTACTATTTTCCAACCTTCAATATGCAATAACACAGATCACAGTAAAATATATTTAACTAGTTTTTTCACTGCCTGAAGTCAATTGTAAGGAGCTCTTAAACTACTACATATAATAGATAAATGTCAAAACTACATATCTTGATAACGCACAAGTTGGGGGTAGTTTTGTGGGAAAGCTTCACATTTGTGCAATGTCCTATTTACAAATTGTCTTTCTCTTTTTTTTTTGCATTTATTGTTAATAAAAGAACTTAAATTTTGGATTTTTATTCAGTCATCATGGCAGTGAAGAGTAAGAGTTACTAAGACCCATCTCACTATCTCTTATTTTTAATGATCAAAATATACCTTTGTCAAGATTTGCGATCCAGTCTCTTTTTAGGAATAGCTTTTACGAAAATTAGACTCGAATCAAATATTTTCATTTTAGGTCTTTAATGACATCACGTACACGGTGACGAGCTGTACTGAGAATGAAGCTCGGCGTTATGGCAGGTTTCTTTGCAGTGCTCTAGAAACAGTCATGAGATGGCACAGCAGTATTGAGATTTATCAAAAGGTGAGCTGAGTATCCTTTTTTTTTCCCAATATCTAACAACAGACTTGGATTTATAAAATAAGTTTGATTATATGCAGTAAGATTGAGAAGCAAACATTGAAAAGACAACCAATAAATCCAATTCTGCGAGATCTTCATTGGCTCCCTATCCAGTCTAGAATCGACCACACCATTGCTGTACTCTTATATCAATGCTTTCTCTCTCATTTGAAAAAAAAACTTTTAAATATTTACAAACCATCTTGAAATCTCCTTTCATAAAACAGTTAACCTTGACAATGCCTAGAACAAAGCTGAAGAGTTTTAGGGACATATCTTTTTAACACACTGGCCTTAACATTTTGAACAACCTTCCATGCTAAATAACTTGTTCCAAGACTGTGTCTATTTTCATAAAGAATCTTAAAACATTGTGCTTCACATGTTTTGGCGATTTTTTAAAGGTTTACCAAAATGTCAGCCCAGTGTATTTTTGCTGCTTTGTTTGTCATCTTTTGAGTTGTGGCAAAACTGGAGTTGCAATGTATGTGGGAACATGTATGTTTTTAGTACATATACAGTAGGATCTGGTTAAAAGCACGTCAGATAAATGCATGCTACAGTTTAACTGACGCCCAATGGCTTTGAGCGATTTTTTTCTATATGATCAATATACCTTAAACACACACAACATCGTCTAAACGAACGCTATGAATGATGAAATCGTTAAAAATTAGTGGATCAGGCAACCACTGAGGCGTGCGGAAAAAGCCAGAATCACTGACTGTGACTGAGCAGGGATTCTCTTCTTCCTTCGTTGTCACCACTACCATGCTATATTTGCACGTTTTGGGTTGGGAAGGCTTGGGGGCAGGGGCGTGAATAGGGAGGCATGGAGGGGTACTAAAAGGTGGACAAAGGCCTGCCGAGTCGTGTGGGGATGGTTTGTGTAGAGACCTTAGAGCAAAACAAGCGATATCATGATGCAACAAGCACTTCACCCATACCGCACTGACAGGTAATGTAAACTGTTGTAGATTAGTTTTAATAGCTCTTGTAGTGTTCAGCTGGACCACGCCTCCTCCCTCCCTGTTTGTTCCCCCTAAATCTAGTAATTTTTACTACCGGTACTTTCTATAAATGCACGCATCTCCTAAGCGCACGCTATTGGAGCCTCCCAAGTGCCGTGCGTTTAACCAGATACTACTGTATTTCAAGATGGCCAGACATTTATCTATCTACCAGAGAATGGTCTTTAAATTTGTTTTGCTCTCTTTATATTTACATGTATATTTTTGACGAGTCAAGCAATAATGTTTTATCTGATAGCATGAATGTTTCATGAAGAATTGCTTTGTCTTTGTCATAGTCAAAGATTGAAATTTAATGAGTTGTTAATGTCTGCTGTTATAATCAGTGCAATTTCTATGCGTTCTTTATTACAAAATTTTAATGGAAAGAGCTTTGACCAACTAGAGAGAAAGCCCCCATATAAATAATGATGATAATAATAGTTATTATTATTATTATTAAGCACTGTTCTAAATATTCAATTACAAGTGCCATCTTTTTTAGGACACTCGTTTTTCTATCTTCCTATAGGCGTGCTTTATGTTCCCATTTTAATGACCTCATTGTGTTACATTTAAAAATAAGCATTGATTTTTAAGTTGTCCTCAAATATTTCCCATAGTACACCACAAGTTTTGAATCTTTTTACATTCATAACTTTTTATGTGTTTTTATTTTCTGCACAGGAGTGCTATGTGTACCCTGGCTTTCTGACTGTTTTCCGCAAAGCAACAGATGTTAACAACCGAATGGATAGACTAGATTATGAGAACTTCAGGCATGTATGTCACAAATGGCATTACAGGCTTACAAAGGTATGTCGTGTGACTCCCTTAGTTGTTTATATCACTTGATACAAAGAAGTAATTGTTAAAAAGTTAAGGCCTTATGTCCTTTCTTTTTTAAAGTATAAAGATAAATGTACAACTTTTAGGGAGCTAAAATCCTGTAGCCATTTAATTTAAGTTTGAAACTTTCATCTTGTTTTTAGGGCAGTATCAAGGAATTGCACTGCACTTTATTTGATCAAGGTAGCCTTATTTGTTTCTTATACATGAAGATGGATTTCCCCACACTGAAACTAAATTCATACTTTTATATTATGCTTCACCAAAAAAGGAGTATGACAAGTCACAATTTGGGGTGAGATTTATGTAATAAATACTTAAGTAACTTTGTAAGATTAGATTTTTTGTACATTGAAGTTTGAGACGAAGGTATGAGAGCACCAGTATTTTCATGTAATTACAGTGGAACTCCTTGTTAAAGACTACCCCTTTTATGTTACTTTAAGTTTCGGGATGTCTGCTTTTATAGGTGTATTACTTTAACCCCTCTACTGAGCCCTCTCTCTTATACAATCTATTTTTATTATTTTTTCAGGGGTCTCTATTCAGGGGTCCACTGTTATTAGTAATCAAGATTTTTTTATTGTTTGCAAGGAAAATTTTCAGGTTTTGAGGCATGTTTGCTGCATGTTATTATTTTCCTGTATCTAAAGGCTTCTTGGTTTGTAATTTATTTTCAGTCGGTCATCACTTGTCTAGAATCAAAGAACTACAGCCAGATCAGAAATTCCCTCATTGTTCTCACAAAGGTGAGTACTTTAAATCTTTTTGAGCTTGATGCCTACAACAATTTGTGTTGCTTTTAATGCTTGGAGATAGCACGGATAGCATTTGTTATGCAAAATGTTTTTTGTTGTGAAATGGTGTCTTTATCCCTCTTGCCTTTCAAGATTTTATTTTAAACAGCAGAGTAGAGGTTAAATGAATTTTTTTTTCTGAATTCAATATTGATAATAACCCACTGTGAAAATCATAAGTCTAATTCAGAACTTGGAGATTATGGAAGGATTTTTGTGTTCTTTGTTTTCTTTCACCTGCGGATTAATTTTTGTTTTTGTTTTGATTTAAAGAAATTAATAACCATTAAAATATCCCACTTAGATTCTGCCACAGTTTCCAAGGATGACTCAAATTGGCATGGCTATTGAACGAAGAGTTGACAAACTGAGTAAAGAGGAGAAAGACAAAAGACCTGACATCTACGCATTGGCTGTTGGGTAAGTAGTATGTATACATTTGGTTTTAAGCTGTATTTTT
>BMAT01004760.1:458635-468827 GCA_019649035.1 Elysia marginata
CTCTCACTAGCCAAGTATGTCACTTGAAAATGCTGGCTACAGTTTTATTGTTACACCATTTTTTTTTGTTGCCCCAGCAAGGAAGTTTAACACGTCTGTGTCACTGAATTTTTGCAGGCTTTTAATACTCATTTTGGTTGAAATAAGTTGTCATGGAATGCATAAAATTCAGGTATACAATTATGATTTTTATCATTATTACACAATACAAAGGTCTTTTGTACCAGAAGTTTAGATTGTTGAGTGTTAAAACAAAATTGTATCTATAAGTATACAGTTACTGATGTTAAGTTGTTACAAATTCAATTTTCCTACTTTTTTAAAACAAAAGCATTCCTTTTTGTATTCAATAGTATTTCTGTTTCCAATTTTGTTTATAAATGCCCTTTAAGTTATATTTTCGGAAAATTGAAGTACGGTAATTCAAAGCAGATTAAAACACAACATCTTAAGAAATAGAATGTTCAAGATCTGATAATGCTTTAGAATGCAAAAATCTATCACGTCTATCTTCGCTAGACTGGTTGCTGCTTGTGAAGGGAAGAAAACTTGCATTAAAAATTAAAACCTCTGACTTTATTTTGAAACAAAAAGGGATAGATTATTTAACATTGTGAGAAAAGGCTCATCTCTTTCCGTGTGCGCATTTTAGGCCAAAATGGGCTGATAATAAAACAATCAACTTCTATTTCATTTTCTCTTTCAGAGATATATGTTTCATACAAGTAGTTTTTATCTTTTTACAATAACAGTCTCAGTATATTTAAACTTCATAGACCTTGTAACGACATAAGTAATTAGAGTTCAAACAAGTAAAGCAGTGTAAAAAAGGCATAAAAAAGGTATGGACTCTCTATGCATCTACACCTTTAAAATTAAAAATTTGATAAAACATTCAATCCTCACAGCGCATATTTGATACTAAAAATCTGCTGACTATGTTTAAGTTACATTGTAAAATAAATCTTATGGCACAATGCAAATTGCACAAACATAGCACTGACAAGAAAAAATAGGTTCTGTAGTTGAAATCACTTCTTTCGTTGAACTTTTTAAGAAACTTGTAATGTTAGAGTAAAAATTATTGAGTTGAATGAAAGATTTTTTGCTTAAAGATAAAGAGCAAAAGATCATCTTCAACACAAAAAAGAGACAACAGCTCAACTAAAAAATAAAGCACAAAAATAAAACGTGCTAGCAAATATAACTAAATCTTTGATCTTCTCTTACATTATACCACCCAAGCAAAGGTGAGGCTAGTTTTACTTAGGGAAATAGTTGCCAAAAGAAAAACAATAAAAACCTTGACTTGAACACTTCATATTTTTAAAGTTTCTTTAGTCAGGGATATGACCGTGATGGTATTAAAATTAAAGATAAGATAAGGATTTCGAGAGCAACAGATTCACTGATGACAACCAATAGCCTTCATTGAGCATAAATTCATATTTCTCTGGAAAAAAAACCAACCTACACACACGTGTAATTTTTCAATGATTATAATTATGTAAAAAAAAATTAGTAAAATTAGTAGCAAAACAGCATTGAGGGTTTACAATAGATGTATATGTTTTTTTAAATTAACAAATTACTTGAAAGAAAAGCAAACTTCTTAAGTTACTGGGCAGACTGCAGGCAGTGAGTGATTCGAGACAAAGTAGGAGACGTTCATTTTCTGGACAGCAGCGGCAACATTTTCACCACTCCGTCTTCTCATGCAGATAACACACTTCCTTATACTTATACACCTCTTTATTTGTCACAGTCCTCACACATCTATCATAAGCATAAATATGTAAGCACAAGCTCATCCACCTCAGCGTAAGTCAGCTTAAGAGTTTTATATAAATATTTGTAGAAAATGAAAGCATTAAGCCTTTTTTGCATTGCAGACAGCAGCTTAAACGAAAATTAGCAATGAAGTTGTTCAACATTTCTCTTCAATTAAAGTAAAAGGACATGGCAAATTGTTCAATTAAAAAAACACAATTTTATTATTAAATATCACATAAAAAAGAAGCAATATATCATATCAATCATATAAAATAGTATAACTATCCAAAAAAGTGATAAACTGCCTTACCATAATAAAAGAATCATGGTTGAAGTCTCTTTGACTTACTGGCAAAAAGCATCATTACTTTATGGTCTAAGTTTATTGGCATGTTTTTCTTTTACACAACTAGAGTAAGCATAAAGCAGAAGCTCTTTAAGGTCAACTGCAACTAAATTTGGAAGATGGGTAGGGAAAAATAATATCTCATTTTGTATCCCCACCATGGACCTATTTCTAAATAATCTTTACTTTGACCAAATTTGCTTGATAAGTACTAGTGCCCGTATATTGATTTTGCCAATGTCTTCGCCTTGAGGCTCATACTTTGAATGTTCATATGATATTTTTTTCTCTAAACCTTGATTGTTGACCAAGCCAATATGAGAAACAATTGTCAATTGAGACGAAGATAGTTCCCTGCTACCTGCAATTTCCCTGGTAAACTTTCCCCGATCAAGCGTGCCAGCGTCTAGGCGGTAGACAGACTGGTGCCAGCGCCTGGGCAGAAGACGGATTGGTGCCAGCGTCTAGACAGTAGACAGACTGGTGCCAGCGTCTAGTCAGTAGACAGACTGGTGCCAGCGTCTAGACAGTAGACAGTAGACAGACTGGTGCCAGCGTCTAGTCAGTAAACAGTAGACAGACTGGTGCCAGCGTCTAGTCAGTAGTCAGTAGATAGACTGGTGCCAGCGTCTAGTCAGTAGACAGACTGGTGCCAGCGTCTGGGCAGTAGACAGTAGACAGGCTGGTGCCAGCGTCTAGTCAGTAGACAGTAGACAGACTGGTGCCAGCGTCTGGGCAGTAGATAGACTGGTGCCAGCGTCTAGACAGTAGACAGACTGGTGCCAACGTCTAGACAGTAGACAGACTGGTGCCAGCGTCTGGGCAATAGACAGACTTGTGCCAGTTCTCGCAGTCAATGGTCCACAGCAACTACATATAAAGATCAGCCAGTGCTGGTGATTTTTGCTATATTTCCGTGGTAGGGCAATACATGTATTTTGGGCCGTAGGTGTCTGCTGGATGGTGAAAGACAAATACTGATATCAAACCCTTCATATGAGGGCAAAATAATGACAGTTACAATTAGTAGGAAGGGGGTAATTGCCCAGCCCTAAATTAAAAAGCAGGGTGCGATTTTGATAGGTCATATTAGGTATATTTCCTGTTTCATCACAACTAACGTTTGTTCACTTGGCACATGTTTTTGAGATGCCAGATTTTAATGTTTAGGTCCAGATGAACTTGAATGATTCAAAAAATTATTTGGGTCTAGAATGCAAACTAAATTAAGCCTCAGCAAACCTACTCCCATATATCTTAGAAGCTATGCATAAGTCAGAGGAAGTAACACAGATAAAGGTCTATGTTATTATGTAGATTATCTAATCTATATCTAGAGTATGTCTAACTTTTAAGTTGAATAAAGCCTAAAAAAATTGAATTCAAGAATAAATATTTTCTAAATTCACAAGACTTTTCCATAGATAGAAGGTGATACCTGCTAGAACTTTTGCTAACTTGGGGTTAATTGTGTAGCATCTTTAGGATTTTCATTTCTCAAATCAAGCAGATGAAGATGCAAGTATTAAAAAGAGGCAAAAAACACATGGGTCAATAAAATAAGCAACATTGACATGATTCAGGCGATGAATGCAACATAGTGTACACACAGTCTATATCAAAGATGCCATTTTCAAATTCATCATACTTGTGCATTAAATTAAAAAAAACAAACTTTGAAGCTCATCATTCAGGTCTTGACCATTCAAAGCAACAAATAATTGTTTGCACAAGGATAACAAGAAATAGTAAAGGCATCACTATATACATATCTTAAGTACATTTCATACAATAAGAAATACACGAACATTTGCAACAACACTTTGATCTATGGTTTTTCTCCTCAGCAGATTGCAAAGTTTGAAACTGTAAACCAGAGAGAACCAGTTGTATTGATTATGCATCTTAAAAGCTTCAAAGACCAAAGCAGTAATATAAAAAAAAGTTCACAAAATTTTAAATTGACAAAATTTGGTTAATGAATAAGCTGCAAATGTGTTAAGCTGTAGGTTGAAATTTTTCTGTCAACTAACTTTTCCATTGTAACTCTAGATTTCAGAGCTTATGTAAAAAATTTTACCATGCTGTATGTATTTGAGCAACATTTACAATCTCGTATAAAAAAAGCACTAAACAATCCTTCTAATCTAACGCATTGAAACAAATTTGGAAATAATTTTTTTTTTACCTCATATAAAATGTTGGCAAACTCATTACTTCAAACTGATACAGTAGGCCTATATATAAAAGTTTAAGATGAATTTCATACACTATGAGATAGAGAAAAAAAGCACATGTAGAGATCATTATATTTGCAGATCTTTTTTCTCACATCTCACATGTGATAAAGAAAGGAAAGCCAGATTTTGAAAAGAGAACAATATGACTCAAAAGCTTTCTTTCTATGTCAACCTGTTGACATTTATTCAATACATATGATGTGTCCCATATTCTGAGACAAAGCTGACTGCCCTGTTCAAAACAGGTAAAAAAGAAAATAAAGCAAGTTCAGGTTCTCAAGATCTTGCTCAAACAGGGCGCACTGTTACAGCACACAGTTAACTTCTTTGGTGTAGTGTACAATACAGCTCAGTGAAGAGCATATTGATCTGATCTCTTCTCTAAGAAAAATTTGGTGTAAGCCCATTCTAATTCTGGACAATTAACTTTTTCTTCGGCTTCCCTTTTTACCATCCTCCACTATAGCTACCTAGACTACACATGCTTCACCCAAAACCTAAGTAGTACTGATTTAAAAGCAAATCAGCTGCCACTTAATTTGGCATATTGGGGCTGGTATCAGTAAAACAAAACAAATAAAATGACTTGTGAAATTTGGTGCACTAAGGCATTCAAGTGTACATATTCTATCAACTGAGATTATGAACTTTGATTTCCTGAGGACAGAAAGAGAGGGAGAAGCGAGACAGACAAAGACAGAGAATTGGAGATAGACAAAGCAAGAAAGGAAAAGAGAGACAGACAAAGATAGGGAGATGGACATAGACAGTGAGAGGGAGAGGGAGAGAGACAGAAACAGAGATGTAGAGTAGAGAAAGAAAGATAGACAGACAGACAGGCAGAGAGAGAGAGAGAGGTCAAATACAAGAAAGTGTTCTAGTATATAATCTCATCTAATATAAAAGTGACCTGATGCTGTAACCGACTGTTTCAAGCTCATGTAGATAAGAAATTGCACAGCACACTCAAACCCTTTGGTTCTGAGGTTACCACCATGTATTTGGTAAAATGACTTTATTATATTAACTGCAGGCTGAAACTAAAACTCTTGCCACTGCTAAGACCAAACTACAAATTCTGAAGCTGATACTCTGGTCCCTGATAGAGGATATAGCGTTGAAGTTTTTTCCAAATTGGTAGCTTCTCCACACAGCTGACCCGGTCTCGTCTCGATGTAATAGCTCGATGTACAACCCGCCTGCACAGCTGCTGTAGACTCGGGGCTGTGTGACACACCTGTAATGCCAGTTCATGGAGTTCAAGGTCAACAGCCTCCTGCTCCTGCTGACTCACTGGGCTCGGACCAGGACTGCTGTTCCTGCTACTGCCAAACGAGAAGGTGTCGCTGAGACTAGGTCTACGTGATATATTAAGGCTTTGTTGTGAACCTGAACGGCTGCTACTACTGCTTCGATGTTTATGATGGCCATTACTTAAGGAATGGTGGACTGGAACTTTGGATCCGTTCGCTGAAGGGGATCCTGATGTCTCATGACACAGAGTGTTATTACCGTTCTGATGACTACCATTGACAGAACAGCTTTGGTTTGTATTATTGCTACCGTTTGTATGGGAGCCATGCTGGTGAACAGATTCTTTTTGAGACGTGTCTACATGAGTTGCAGTTTTTTTGTCTGGAAAGACCATATTGGGAGAAGGATTTGCGAAACCTTTTGAAGATGAAGTCTTGCTTTTCTTCTTGCTGATTCCTGTCTGTTTGGATGAGAGTGAGAGGGACGGAGAGGAGCTGGATGTTGGTACAGAGGAGCCGTTCTTTGCGCCATTCATGCTATTACTGTGTGTTTCTGATACACTTCTCTGGGGTGGACCATTCTTCGAGGAGGGAGAACAGGATTGGCCGCATGGTGAGGAGGAGGAGAAGGAAGTGGATGAAGATCGAGGTGTGCCAGGCGGTGCTGATGCTGAGGCTATGCTACCAGATGAGATCAAGCTACTGGAACTGCTGACGCGGCGGGGAGACATATGACCACCACCGCCACTGCCCTGACCCACCTCGGAGGCTTTGAGGCTCAGTGCGGCTGATGAGACGAGATTCTGAAGGCGCTGAAGGTGAGGAGGTTCGATGCAGTACTTTGTGATATGCACAGTATCTCTGCATGTGTACACAAGGCCGTCAGTTAGCAGGCGTGCGACCTCAGTCTTTCTTAAGTCAAAGGCAAAGGCGAGAGGTGAAGGTCGAGGAATCCGGGCACTGCCATGAGCGGGAACTGGCTCAACACCTAATAATAGAAAGAAAAAAGAATTAAAACAGCCACATGTCTTTGCAGAGTTTTAACAGATTTACCTTTACCGCTGTTCCGTCTCTTGCCAGAGGTTGGATGCTATGGTGCGTCGCCATTCTTCTCGGTTTAGAGCAACCTCACAACATTCGTTGATCCGTCTAGTCGTCGTTTCTTCCATGTTACCAAGCCAGGATTTTCTTTTTCTACCACGTTGTCTCTTCCCGTTGATCTTTCCCTCCATAATAGTTTTCTGGAGACTTTGGTGACGTCGTATGTGTCCGTAGTACGCGAGCTGTCTGGTTTTTATAGTTTTCAATAGCTCCGTGTGCTTCAAACCTATTTCTTCCAGCACATCTTTGTTTTTCTTCTTCTCTTTCCAAGAGATCCTGGCCATTCTACGGTACAGCCACATTTCCAGCGCTTCTATGTTTCTTTAACAGATTACCTAGTAAGAAAGAAAACTATCACAACAAACTAGTGAAAAGCAAAAGAGAGCAGGTGATTTGTTAGTTTCCTTGTCTGGACTTCAACCCAACAAGACCATGCGGCATATTTCCTAATTAATACAATTAAAAAAAAAAGAGGACTTTTGCAGAAAAAAAAACTGAAAAACGGATGTACTAAGATATTTTAAGAAAACAGAGAGGAAGCGTGGTATCACAAGTAAGTACCTGCAGCCAGTAATAATCTCAGGGCTTCAAAAGAGCAGGATCTGCCGACTGCGGACGCCATGATGAAGTTTGGGCTGGCTCTCAGTCCCATCATGTTTGGGTCGGCTCCATAATGTAGCAGGGTGGACAGTGTGCTCAGGAATTTACTGGGATAAAAAATAGTCATCAAATTAGACCAAAAGGTAAAAGTGTTAGCAGTGGCTAAATAGGCCTCTCAAAGGAATAAGTAAAGAGAAAAAGACGCATGGACCTTATAGCCTGTGCATTAGGAGAGAGGGAGAGAGGGAGATAGAGAGGAAGAGAAAATTTCCGTCATGATGAGTGATATAAAATTGGCAAAGATAGACAGAAAGCAAATAGGCAAAAAGACAAATAGACAAAGAGGTATTAGTTAAATTAAAAAGAAATACCTTAGAAATAAAATATCCTTTTTTGTTTGTTTTTTTTTCTATAAAAAATAGCTGAAATTTATGAATACAGGGTGCTGATGTATGTATCTAGCTCAGCTTGAACAGAACTTTTCCACAAATGACTCGAGAGAATAGGCCTTAATCCTGAAGGACAAAGGTGGTTAAATTTTAACCGCTAGAAAGCAAGGGCATAATCTTTCTGAGAAAACGTGCGCTAAATAGGCGAAAACGATGAACCAAATCTAACGGAACTGGTCTTGTCAAGCGGCCTAGGTTCCGAAAGGCGGATCATCATTGCAAAACCAAGACTCGATGAAAAAAAAATAACAGACAGAAGAGATTAGCCATTACCACCGATAAAGAAAAACCTTAGGATTCTTCTTAAAATCAAGGTAGGACTTATTCATAGTGTTGACCAAAGAGTTACTGGTCTTAGTTTTCGGTATAGAAATTAGTAAACAATCTTGAGAAACAAAAAGACTTTGCCCGATTCCTAGAGATTCTACTAAGTTCCGGTAGTAAATCGACCAGTGAGTTCCGTGTACCGAGTCAGTCGGCACTGGTCGAAGGCGGCGCTTCATGCATCGGGAAATGAAGAATGAACAGGTCCCGGCCGAAAATTAATTTTAAAAAGAAATAGAGGTCAAAAGAAAGCTATCAATATCTCTTTTAAAAGGTAACAAAATAGCTTTTGAACAGTGATAATAATAAAAGTAACAACAACAACAATAATAATCGTAATAATAACAACACAGAACTAAGAATAGGACTAAATGTTGTAACAGCAAAAGCGCTCACGACAAGACGTGAAGGCGATGGAGACAAAGTTAGCAAAACAAGGAAATCACACCAGCCAGCATCTTCACTAAGAGAAAATTTGAAAATAAAATTTCTTTTTTCACTTAAATCAGTGGATCAAAGACAAAGCTTTTTCAGGTGGCCAACACATATAAGCTAGAAAGGTTGTTTAGCCAACTTTTCGCAATTCTTCTGCCAGGAGAGTTTAGTCTACAGAGCCCCCCACAGCAGCTTTTAAGCAGCCCGTTTAGCGATCAGGTAACATGTGAGAAACATACGGTAACAATTAATTTTTTGCAACTTTGCATATCTCTCTAGATCTCTCAATACCTCTCTTTCTTTTTCTCAGGAAAAAATTCCTACGTCTCCGGCACACACACACACACACTCACAAGCATTTTTCTCTCCCCCTCCCCAGGCACATAATTTTCTCGATCGACCTTTATAATTATTTAACTCCCAATCCGGCATTCTCTCTCATTTTAATAATAAAAGGCTATTTCTTGCCACTTGCATCTCGTTTTCCATCAAACTCTCTTCACTTCATATGTTCTGAATTTATTCCTGCTTAACCACTTTTGATAGAAAAAGAACCCACGAGTCCGTTCTCAGTGAACTTAAAGTCCAAAGGAAGTTACTGGACAACATTGAAAAAAGAAAATTAAATTTTTTGGACATAGGCCTACCTGCTAAAACAAAGGTACATTGATGAAAGACATCATTCAAGGAAAACTGAACGGAATAGAGGCAGGGGAAAACCAAAGAAGCCTGTTTAGACAACATAAAGAACTGGACGAAGAAAAACGTCACAGATATTTAGGACACAATGGGAAAAAAGGGGACCTGAAAGCTGTTGTGGACACGGCAGTGCGGGCAGGAAATACAGACTTTAAGCAGCAACGCGTGAGTATGACGGGAACGTCTGTGGGTCTATTTTTAGAAACTGGTTTCATCATTTTTGGTGTTTCCTCTATCTGCTTTCCGGATTTTCAAGTACGCGTAATGAGACACGGTGCGTGTGCTTAAGGTCTCTAATGTTTCAAAAGCGACACTGGATGATAACTTGATAAGTGAGTGACTGAACATTTTTCGCTCTCTCTCTCTACACTCCCATCTCTCTCCTACCCTAACGACAAGATCTGCACAATGAAGCAAACCGCCTTGGCTACTGCAAGTAGACCTATAACGATAAAGATTAAGAACTCAATAAATCATAAGTGCAGATCGCTTAAGCGAGGTCACTGCCATCCTTAATATCTATGATAAAGACGTCTTGCAAATTGAATACTACTCTAAAACACCCCCCCCCCCACCAGACTCAACGTAATAGTATCATTACTTTGTGAAAGGATACTCGACATAATACAAAAATAGACGGAAAGCTTGCCAAATTGAATTCCTAAACATTTTAAAAACTGAATGCAAACAAACACGCTTTAGAAGAATCAACATATTTTGTACAATAGTCACCATGCTAATAAATTAGCAAAGCTTTCAAACGGACTGCAACGAGCATTATACACCCCTCCCTCCGCCAAAGATAATGTGCGTTTTGCTCATGTTCTGTTGGTAGTGAATGAAAACTCACGCGATTAGTGCTGACAAATAAAACTAAGGAAATTATGCGAAAAGACCACCACAGACATGTATGAGGAAAAGTTCACTCACAACCATCGTACTTCTCATTTCAATGCGTTCAAAGAGTATCGA
>BMAT01004761.1:49017-59498 GCA_019649035.1 Elysia marginata
AAGCCTCATAATCTTCGACTGGATTTTGAATGCAGTACTTAACTTAATGATTTAAAATTTTAGTAGCTCTTAGCTGGTAGCAGTGATGAATTGCGTTGATTGTGGGGTGATAGAAAGATATCAATTTGTCCGTAAAAAATTTTTCCTCCTTTTTGAGGATTTCCTGTTTTCATCACTGATTAAAGACAATTTACACATACACAGATTGTCCAATCTGTTTTATACTAGGCAAGAATTTTTGTGATTTGTTTTTCAAATTTTTTCTCTTTAAAAAGGTAGGGCCTATCTTTTAAAATAAAATTTTAAGTGTATCACTAAAATTTTGTTCCATTTTTTTATCTCATTTACCAGGCGAGTGATAGCCCTCGACCGAGACTTTAAGCGGCTGAGCACAATGACTCGTCTAGTGGGCAACAGTGGTGCCACCTGTGTGGAACTGATACACCAGGATTTTCTGACGGTTGAACCAACCTCCGCTGACGCAGAAGCTATCAAGTTTATTTTGGTGGATCCTTCCTGTAGTGGTTCTGGTAAGCACTTGTATAAATTTACGCATGACTCACTCAGAGGGGTGTCATATCTCTCCTTTTGCCGGTTTTTAATACGTTAGAAATCTTGTGGCTCTTTGTAATTACCTATCTTTATCTACCATTAAAACAAGAAAAACTATTACACAACTTGGGTTTATGACATTTGCTTAACCCGTGTATGCCTTATCCCATATATGTATGGGATTGGCAGTTAATCTGATTGACGCAAACCGTAAATGTGTACAAGAAAAAAAATATTTGTTGTTTTTTTAAAGGTATTTGCAATTCATCCACAAGAACTGCTGCAGTCGCTCTGGAAGCCTTTTTTCTAATTTCATTTTTGAGTTTTGTCAAGATCAGGTGACACAGAAGTTTACTCAAGTGTCAATAATTCCAGAGAAATCTGGTTCAAAAGTAACTGATCGCATGCAATTGTTTTGAAAATGCTAGAAAATGGAAAAATGGATAGGTTTTTTTGCCCATTCTCAAGTGGGTTAAAATGAGATGCAATGCTTAGGTGTATTTCTTACTTTTTCTTAATCATTTGCCATCTGTATTTCCTGTTTTAACTGCTCTTGGTGCCAAAGCTATCATAGCTTGACGACACTTTAAGTGGGTTAAAATGAGATGCAATGCTTGGGTGTATTTCTTACTTTTTTTTAATCCTTTGCCATCTGTATTTCCTGTTTTAAATGCTCTTGGTGCCAAAGCTATGATAGCTTGACGACACTTGAGCAGACTTGATGATTCGCCTTAACAATGTCCTCCAGTAGTTGCATTCTGTGCAAAGGCTAAGAGATTGCATATATCCTCAGCTGTCTTTGATTGTATTTGTTGAAAAAAAGGTCTCACAGAGTTCTTTTCAAATTTTCACAGACTTTAATGTTAACCCTAGAAGTGTCTTAGCATTATAATAGCAAGTTTTTGGGGTTTTTTAAGCACTAACAGTTAGGGAAACTTTGATGCAGGCCCTTTTTTATATTTAAAAATGACCTTTGTTTACACCAGTACTTACAGTTTCCTAGATTTCTGGTAGAACCAAGGGAAATCAGGAGAAGGTCACTACACAAAATCTCTTCTGCATGATGAACTTGTCTTATCATATTAATTATAGTTTGAAATTAATTGCAAGCCGGTCTCCTATAGTTAGGGTTAGGTTATTTTTTTTTTGTTCAACCCAATTTTATTCCCTGTTCAATATTGTGTTTGATGAATTATCTAAAAATGTTTAAAAATTCATCTTGTTTGACAAAGTATCTTAACCTTTTAGGGAATAAATTTGAATCGTGTTTATAATTACTTTCTCTTTTTTATATATATAGACTATATTCATTTCAATGAATACTCGTTTTTGTAACTCTCATGTACTCTAAAAAAAAAAGCAACTGAAACTTTATACTTAACTAACTAGGTGTTTTTGTTTTCTTGTTATTTTTTTTTCCATTTCCAGGCATGCTGAACAACCAGACCAACAGCAGAAATTCAGATCTGAACACAGATCGTGTCCAAACCCTGAAGCGGTTCCAAATCTCCATATTAAAACATGCGCTTAAGTTTCCAAATGTCCAGAGAGTCGTCTACTCCACTTGCTCAGTTCACCAGCAAGAGAACGAAGAGGTCGCGGAGGAGGTCATGTCACAGGTCAATCAGCAGTTTCAGTTTGCCAAAGTTTTCCCGTCTTGGAAGGGAAGTCGTGGCTTAAGGGATTTCCCTCATTCCGAATTTTTCCTGCGTCTGTCTCCGGAGCAGGACCTGACACAAGGTTTTTTCGTCGCTTGCTTTCAGAGAGTTACAGAAGAGAAAGTTCTCAAAACTGAAGACTCTGAGCTTGAAGATAATACGATTCGACGTCAAGATCAAGTAGACCTTGTTGACACTGGTTATACCAGTACAAAAAGGAAAAAAAAGAAAATATGTGGTCAAGGTATTGATAACATGGGGGAAAAGTTGTTAGATAATAAACAGGTGGAAGCTCAGCTTTCATCAAATGATGCTGACCTCTCAAAAGTTCAAACTGAGGTAGAAGTAGGTGAGGTTCGGAAAAGAAAGAAGAAAAAGAGAAAACACGAGAGTTTAGGAAAAGTTGAAGTTTCTTCTGAAACAGCCTCTGACTCAGTTCATGAAAAGATGATGAGGAAAGACAAAAGCATCTCCAACAATGATTTGACCACAACGAATTCAAACAAAAAGACTAAGAAGAAAAAGAAAGTATAGAGAGGGGGTTCACTTACTAATAAGTTCAAATGGGACAATCTCAGAAGAAAATTGTAGGCCAAAAAGTTAATATAGACAATAACTAAAACAAGAATAAATTGTAACACATCTTTAAAAATAGGCCTATGATAGCTTTTTTTTTTCAATTTTTGTGCCTTAGTGTTGAGTCAGGCTTTTCTGAAGGATATTCAATACAAGTTGAATTTTTTTTTCATCCTCCTTTAATTTGTCTGACGCTAAATGTTTTTCAATTCTGTGCTGTAAGACTATAAATTTTTAAAACTGTTTTTATAAATAATTTAACTTATACCAATGAAAAGATAAAGAGAATTGAGAAAGGAAATGAAGCGTCGCTTGTTGAGTATTTACTGTAGATATATATAATGCAAAACAGATGTTTATGTCAAATGACTACATTTTCCATGTCAATTTACAAAAACAAAATAAATATTTCTTCACAAAGTCTCTATCTTGTGGTAAATTATTTACAATTTTTTAAGTTCTGTCAAAGGTCTGTATTTGTTTTTAATGTTTAACACTAGTTTGTACAAAAAGGTCGATTTAAACGACAGCATTAAAAAGTAACGATTTACTCTTTTGATTATCTGCTTGACAAAAGTATTGAAAATTCTGGACAATTTTTTTTTAATTAAACAGTTATTTTTATGAGATTTTTCGTTAACTAAACTTCCTGACATATGACTCATTTGCACAAGTTGCGAAACATGGATCTTTTGAGACAAACACAATAACAAGATCATTCATCATCAGAGTTAATTTTTTGTTTATTTTGATCAAGTTCTCATCCCACACTTCTTAAAATTTGTGATACAATACAATCAAAAAAAACAAAATAAAAGATCAAGTACAAGTACGCTATTAATCAGCAATTTTGAACATAGTTTCTTTTTCTTTTTTTTTTTAAAGTTGTAGTTATTTGATTTTTTCAAAATCTATAAATGGACTTTCTGTGTAAAACAACAAGTTAAGTCTTTAAAAATTATCTTTTGCTTGGCATTGAGCACGTTAAAAAATTGTGTGCTTAAAGCTAAAAGAATAAAAATAAAATTTAAGGAAATGGAACTGTCATCTTGTTTAAGGTTAGATTTTTTATATTATTATATGCTGAATACATAAAATATTGTAAATAAACATTTCAAGCTACAAGTAATTATAACAACAAATTATAATATGTTTGTATACAATTTTCAACCAGTTTTGTGGACGGAATGTTCATGTAGTAAAAATAATTGCCATACAAAGGTATGATGAGCAGTAATTTAACTTGGTTAAAATAGATATTATCACAGAAAATTTGAATAAATATTGTCTAAAAGGGCAGTAAAACCAACAGTGCTTTTTTTTTTCTTTTCAATTTTTTTGACAATTCAGTTCTTTGCACCCAGGTTGTTTTTTTTTTAAATTGCAAAATCAACACATATTACATTGCATCAATAAAAAAAATTACAAATGGATATGTGGTAACAAGTAGGTCTTTAACGCTCTCATTCCAACCATAGGAATTTCAATGAATAGATAGTTGGGTTATTTAACAATGATGTATCAAACTGTTCAATTTTAGCATAGACACAGAGTTCTGGTTATTTTTGCATATGGAATTTATTATTGTTTGATCTTGTACAAAAAAACCAAGGTATGTTTTGTATCTTTCATGAATAAATATGTAAATAACTATAAAGGCAACCATTTTGCAAGAGCATTTTTTACCTCCTTCGGCCACCATGTTCGTTTCTATTTTAAGTAGCCTGTTACTTTAATCTTATTTATTTTACCCTCTTTGTAACTATCAATTGTTACTGTTTTTCCTTTTTGTTTCAATTTTTACTAATCCTTTGATCACATTATATGCATACTACTGTCATTTTTTTTCTTTTTGTTCATGTTGGTCAAATCTCCATTCAATTACCTATTAAAGACATATACAACAACCAAACATTGGATACAAATTTGATTAGTACACGCCTCTTACAAGAAGTTAGGGTCTGTAAGGTAACAAAAGTCTTAAAGAATTTTTAACGATTCAGCTGCATACAATGAGGGCAAGAAATGTAAATAACATTATAATATGTTGAAATGTTTTAACAAGATTAAAATTGCTTTTGACAGTAGATGTTCATATCATACGGCTTTTTACAAGTATTATGAAAATTTGAATATTATAGTAACTTGTTTTACAACCTGTAAACAGTGGGCCCTGGATCCAATAAACTTTTGGGGAAAATTTATAAAGTCTGTTATACTAGTGTTAAAGCCAATGTTTATTGAGAGCATGGTATTTTTTTACTTAAGTAGCCCTAAAAGAGCACAATTACAAAGTTTAACACTACCCACCTACCGTATCATAGCAGCAATCTATATAACAACAATATTGACATTTTCATCTTCTGTTTTCAACACTACAATATACTAACCTTGGTTTTGTTTCATTGCGGTTTTAGTGCTGGCTAATGATATTGTTGAAAACTGTTGTGGAAAATTAGAAAAAGACTAAAATTCCCAACTGTAGGTCAACAAATTTAACCCCTTTCCGACATATTGCTTGTTATAGTTTGTTCAACAGTAAAAATGCCAAGATGCTGTTTTGATGAGCTCTTTTCGGCCACCTTGCTGAGATACATGTATATGAATAGCACTGTTCATCACATTTCCTCTTTGAATCGCTGACTTAGTAAAGCTTCAAAGCAAAAAAACTGGCGGTAAATTCAGCAATATTTTTTCCATACCATTTGGGCACTAAAAAGGGGGGGAGAGTGAAAAACAAATTGAGTTCAGGTACCTTAAATGGTTTATAAACTCATGTCCTGTTTTCTGTATTACAAGATGTTAGTATCGTTGCTTGTATTATAAGTTCAGAGAAAAGGTCAGGGGGTTTGAATTTGATGCTGTACATAACAAAGTAAACAAAATGTTAAGATTGGCTCTGTTGCGTCAACAAAAAAATTGCTTGTTCATCCAGGTGCGGAGGTAAAAGCTTATATCGCATCTTTCTTGGGGTTTGACCCGAGAGAACTCTGTGAGCCGTCAAACTTTCCAGATTTTGCTTCCATTTTGCTCAATTTCTCCAGTGTGGACAGAGTTGGCAGACCGGACAAATCGTCTGGAGATCTGTAGAGCTGTAAGCCTGAGGGATGACAACAAGGGAATGTGTGCTTAGCCTCGACTTAAAGATTGTTTTAGCTTTTACGTGGAGACTCATTAAAAATTTATCTTTTTCTTTTTGCTTACAAGCTAAAACATTCTAGTCCAGATATTTCAAAACAACAGGAAAAAAAATTTCATTCAAATCATCCAAGAAGTTGAATTGTCATAAAATATTAAAAAATAAAGCTCAAATCAGTAAACTGAATGTACCGGTAGCTCAAATGAAGCGAATACTTGATAAGTCCAGGTTCAAATTACACAAGCTTGACCATCGTCTGAACTATCACAGGACAAATAAAAATGTTGGGGATGCACTGTTTCATATAATTTCCAGTTGATATAGAAATGAATTTTTTTGTAATCTTAACAAGGTTAAAGTTTGACCAAAAAACATAGAATAAGATGTATACAGGTATATATATTCATTGTGGTTATATATTATATGCCAATTTGGAATGATGTAATGTATGCATTCAACATAATCGACAAAGAGTTAGGATAATGATCAATGGCAAGGCAACTGCCTCACACAGTTGTACCAACATGCATACAATTACCTTTGACTGAGCAATAACATAAGTTTTCGTGCAAAGAATAAAATACAGTCAAGCTTGATTTTTTTGTAAAAAACCGATCCCTCAAAATCACAGATTTGACAGACTAAATGCTGATTTCCTTTTTAACCCTTCATGACTTCTTCTGTTTTGTCAAAGTAGTCTATACCAAGTCATTGCAAGATTACAGGCAACGAAAGAGCAGACATACTCCCAAAAAAGGGCTCCACTTCCCAACAGCAGAATACAACAACATCCTTTGGCACTGCACAACAGATCATACGAAACAACTCCACGGAGGAATGGCTAAATGGATGGGCTACAGGCAAAACAGGCAGATCACTATTTACCTACATGGCAACACCAAATCCCAAAGACAGCATTAATTCCCTTGAGAGAAGAGATCAAGTGATTATTTTCCGCCTGCGTACACACCATGCTCCTGTTGATGCCCATCTAAACAGGATCCAGCCCATGACTCCCCCAGTATGCCATTTCTGTGATTTTTTTTTTATTTTTTTTTTATTTTTATACACTTTATGAAAAAAAAATTATCACTTTATGGTGATGCACCATACACAACAACACATCTACTTTTTCAATGCACATCACTGCAAGACCTTCGTAAATACCTCCCTTCGCGGCCTGATGCATGGAATACACTATACTCAAACTCCCAACAATTGAAGAAGACTTCCACTTTCTATACCCAAATTTCTAGTCGAAAGGTAAAAACGCAAACGACAGCTGGTTCAGATAAGTAAGTAACTCAAAGTAGTCTGATCAACTGTCACTGATCTCTCAACCTATCTGCTCCAAAATCACCACAAATATATTGACATTGAAAACAAAATTTCAACAGTTTATGGTCCACCATATTGTTCATCTTGGTCGCTTCTGTGCTGAGAAATGCAACTGAAAAACCTTTAAAGTTTCCGAACACACACAGCCTCACTAGATCTCATGAACAAACATCCTTGACTCTACCAGATTGACTCATATAACAACAATCAGGGCTCTAGAGAATTTCTTCCCATTGACCACCCTCTAACCCCCACTGGGCCTTCTTTCACACCTAGTCAATAGCAGATGTTAAACACTCAAAATAAATCTATTAAAATATATTCTTGAAAAAAAAAGTCTGAACACAATTTTCCTTGAGGAATTTGAGGAATACTTGCTGGACTGTAATCACACACGATGTTACAATACAATCAATGTGGAAGAAATTTTGTTGGACTCAACTTACTTTGCTCAGCCATATCCCAGGTATCTTTATCAGCGGCATGATCTCTGATGTACTGGAGAACGTTCTCCATCCCAACGTGCTGAGCTTTAGCCCTGGTTACACACAAGTCATGAAAGAGAGGCAACGTTCATGTAAATATTTTTGTTGCCAATTTAAAAAGGGGGATAAGGCTTGGATAGGTGAATTCAGTATTAACCGCTTATATTTCCAGATTAACTTTCTGAAATTGCACTTTATTTATCGGCACTACAGTGGAGCCCAGGTGTTTATCAATAGGTGTCTGAGAAGAATTCTAATGATTAAGTGGACGGATAAGATCAGCAATGAGTCACTATGGGAAAGAACTAGACAGATTCCGGCAGGAGACGAAATAGGAAGGCGACGACGGAGATGGATTGGCCACACTCTAAGAAAGCCATGTGGCAGCATCACAGAGAATGTGTTGGACTGGAACCCACAGGGGAAAAGATCAAGAGGAAGACCCAGAGGAACGTGGAGAAGAGTCAAAGACAATGATGTGAAAGACAGTGGACATACATGGAACCATGTTAAGCGGATGGCCCAGGATAGAGAGAGATGGAGGGGCTTTGTTGATGGCCTATACCCTGCTCCAGGGTGAGAAAGGCAAAGAAGAAGAAGAAGACAGTGGATCCCCTCAATTAAAAACACCCCTCTTATGTGACTTTAAATTTGAGGATGTCCGTTTATAAGGGTACAGTAATTTAACCCCTGAGTAACTTGTAAGACCTATTTTTACCAACATTTTTCCAAGTCTTTACTCAGGGGTATTGGGAATGAGAAGACAGTAAAAAATTATCAACTTTTGCCTGCAAGCAATTGACACTTCAAAGAGAGATGATGCTAACAGAAACAATAATTTGCGCTCTAATCTCATTCCTCGCATCAAAGCCAAACAGAAAAATAAGGGGAAATGAACAATGAATAAACCATTATTTATTCAAACCTGATTATTTCCCTATATTTTTTATGTCTATTTCTTTCACCTTTGTTCTTCATGAGTAACAAACTTGAAAGGTATTAATTTCCTGTGTTATTAGACTCTTTTCATTTTTTTCCCATTGTAATTAGATGAATCTTTTTAAAAACAATAGCATTTGTTTTTCTTTCTTCACTTTTTGTTGTTTCATGTCTTTTTTTTTTCCAATCAAATTAGTAGTCAGCATGTCAATAAAGTAAAATTATTTCTTAGAATATACTAAATCTAGATTAGTTGAATCTTTTTAATATGGAAAAAAAATCAGTTGTAAGGACCTATTAAATGTCCAGTTGCAAAATAATAAAATCATTTACTTATTACATTTGAACCCTAACAAGGAGCTTTCAAAACCAGATGAAATAGTTTATAAAGAATTGATTTAGTTGGTTGTTAAATCAGGGATGCAAGAAGCTTATCCACAAAAAAGCAGGAAATACCTAATACCTCTATAAAGTGCTCCGCCTAATAACCAAAACCTACCCAAATAGAATCTTTGACAGATCAACTATAAAGGTAGATACAACTCTGTAATAGGCCTAAAGATTCATACAACTCAAAAGAAGAGTTTGATTTTCTATAATTCTAAGGTTTCAGAGTTTTTTAACATGATTTTAGATTTAATCTTCTTTTCTTTTCAAATTTTCGTGCTATTTAAACTAAAGAAATTCCTGCAAAAATTTGGAAAACTTTTGTCCCTTTTAAATGCTGGTAAATGAATATTTTATTAAAAGTACGTAAAATCAAAATGTTACTCTACTTACTTTAGATCTGGGTACTCTAGGCAGCAGAAGATAATTTTCACAGCAACTTTTTGAAGGATGGCGTCTCGTGACTTGGCAAACAGATCAAGTGTATCTCTTGCCTTTGGGTAGCTCAACAGTTGCTCACAGGTCTTAGGAAGAAACAAAAGGTTAACATGTATAGTTTAGGGAGAATAAAATGTGTTTAATAGATGTAGTTTAGTAGGAAATATAGTCCTATATTCGACACAAGTTTCAAGGTATTAGAAGAAGGTACCTAAAGTTGGCAAAACTTTCTAGTGATTTATTTTGTGCCATTGCTTTTCTCCATACACTTTACCTTCATAACGTGACTGAGTCTGCAAAGGCTTAAATTCGAAATTAGTGCCGCGTGGAAAAAGAAAAGGAAATAAAATGGTGCAGCTACTTTAGATGGAACCGAAGACCTCTAGAAAAACTTCAAATAATTAAAATGAAGTCAACCATTCACTTGTCAATCACAAATTTTTAGTCTATACCAACTAAGAATGAAATTTATGATCTTCGCCACTCCTCACTGCCTATCCCATCCCAAATATGCTTAAGTTCATTGCCCAGTAAAATTATTTTCATGCGATCTCATATGCAACTAAGTTAAATTAACCTTTAAAACCAGTGGACTGAGGTAGAATACTTTACCTCTCTGTTTTCTGCATAGTAGAGCAAGATTTTCCCAGCAAGGAGATAGAGTTTTTCATCCATCGTTCTGTATGGTAGATCAAGTAGAAGCGCCAATAGATCTTCCTACAAAAAGATGATGAAGTTAAAAAAATCAAAGTGTGGAGTGCTCTTAGTATTCTTAGCAAGGTATTTTTATTTTAAAAACAGTTTTGACAAACAAACAAATTGTTATATTTTTTAAAGTTCAATTTTCAAATATAATTTATGCTGTTGAAAGTAGTGGAATAAAATTTATAACAAAACAAATATTTCAATTTTTTTTCCTTTTTACTTTCTATACCCTACCTCAATTATAACTTTACTTGAAATATTTTT
>BMAT01004761.1:94768-106209 GCA_019649035.1 Elysia marginata
GCTGTTAAAGAGTCTGAAATTATGTTTACCCTGAAAAAAAAAAACCTTAAAAATTATGCACCTCAAAAAATGTTTTGGTTTGTTTCTAGCTTTTTCCTTCTTTTTGCAACAAGTGAAACAAAAAGAACTTAGAAATATGCACCCCCAAAAAATGTTTTGGTTTGTTTCAGCTTTTTTCTTCTGTTTGCATTAAGGAGGTGATCAAGTGAACTTACATCGGGTTTATCTTTCTTCACTGAACTGAACTGCAGTTCACCTTTGGCAAATCAGAGAAACAAATGCCGAAAGCTCTGTTGTGTTTGCAAGGAATTAAAAAAAAAATATTGCAAAGCTTGTGTGGCTTATGGAAAAAAAAGTGATACATGACTACACAAAAGGGAAAAACACAAAAAAAAGCGTTTGTATCGTGAAGATATCTTGGTTACCGCTGTTGTAAAGCTAGACTGCATATCATAAAACCTCAAGTTCATTTTGTACGTTTATCCATTTTAGCATCCTATGCCCCCCAAAAAAGGTGATTTTTTTCTTTAAAGACTGGGTCGTTACATATATTTATTTCTTAATATGAGCACAATTTAACTTTCAGGAAACCTGAAGCTGTGTACCTGGCAAGTGACATATCCCCACTGGCAACACCTGCACAGTCGCAGTCAGCCAGGAAAACGCTGGCCATGATCAGAGATGCAGAGACCCAAGAGGAAAAAGAAAGGTTTGAGTTTGGCCCGCTCCTTCCATTTAATTAATATATATTTTTTTCTCTGTGTCTTGCACTTGTTTTACAGAAAACTTTTGCCCTATGACAGATAAATAAGGTCAGTCTCATAATCTACAAGAGGCCACCGTCTTGCTAGGAAGAAGTAATGCATAATCTCTACATGAACTGTCACAAAGAGGCTCTAAGCAACTGATATGTTTTTTCTTTCTTCTCCGTAACAGCCTAAAGAAGTTGGCCGAGGAATGTTTGAAGGTGCTGCAGACGCCAGTGAGAGATCGCAAGAGGGAATCTTTGAGCCCTAGTCGGTCTGCTCAAGTTTCCGCTATGAAGACCCCACAGTCGATCCTCAAAGTACGCAGACTCAGCAAAACACTGGCCAACTCCAGAGGTATGCCTGATTGTAGGAAAAATTGTTTAACTTTTTAATATTTGTTTCACTTTCTTGTAAAATTATGTGGACATAAGCAATTTATTTAGGGTTTGACCCTTTTCAGGCTCAGCTTGAAAGGTTGTCCTCAAATATGGCATTTGTTTTTTTTTATGGTTATCTTTGGACATTGAATAAAACACAAAAGAGGCATTGTAAAAAAAAAATTGTTATTCAACTTACCCAATAATACTTCACCGAGGTTGAATTAGTTCTGACTTTAAATTATGACAATTTCATAGTTTTTATTCCTTAAATGAACAAAATAAAAAAATTCATCTTAGAAAAAGTAACGACAGACGCTGAAAATTCGATTATAGTGAGGAAAATCTTATCAAAAATGAAAACTAAACACTGGGCGTGTAAGTATATTTTAACAACACCATGTATGCATCCCTTATTATAATGAGGAATAGAGCTGTAGAGTGATTCAATTTCCAGTGCGTCCAGTCCTGCAAATCCTTGCGTTTCGGAACTCATTATTTTTGGAATACTTACAAAAGTTACTCCTCTTCAGTTTTCCCTTCTTTGTGTCTTTTAGTTTTGGGGTAATTTTCTCTCTACCCTTTCTTTCACAAAATGTAGTCCAGTGACTGATTCCAGTTTCAGAATTGCTGTTGATTTTTATCCTCTGATTAATATTGTGGGGCTGGTGGGTTTTTTTTTTCACCTTCCACTTTCTGTAATTTGTTTTCAGCTGTTGTAAAATGTTGAACAGGTCAGCCATGGAAGATTTTTCAAGCCTACTTTTATGAGGTTCGCCTGCTCATGGTTTTTTTTTATTCTTCCAGAGAAAATGAGCGCCAGAAGAACCTCCAGCTCCAGAACTGTGAAAGTTGGCCTGTCAAAGTCGGACACGAGTCACAACAGCAGCCTGGAAGCGAGAACGCCGGTCACACCCCAGTCACTGACGACAGCCGCAACGCCCTCCCAGAAACAGCTGCGGTTTACAGGGATATCTCCCTCACCCACTCCCTCACCTTCAATCAACATGAGCGTTTCTATAGAGACAGAGAGATCAGTGGAGGTAGATTTGAAAATGAGCTTTATCTTGTATTTTTAAAGTAGTCGTCCTCATCACCCTTTTTTCTCCCTTGTTCAGACTTTGATTTTACGGTAACATCTTTTTACGCTTGTCCAAATATTGTAGATTTAGTGTTTTGGGAAAATTGGAGAAAGGGACGAATGCGGAAATACTATCTACCCAGTTTTTGTTGTTTAAAATTATCTGAAGTGACTAAGAAATCGGCTTCAAAGCTCCTACCTAGAGCACAAAGCAAACAATATGTGAGGGATGAAGTCCAGAGCCTGGCGGATCCACAAGAATCCCTTATTGACTCTGCTAGCATGGTTTGGACACATGAGCCGGCATGACAGTTTCTGCAAGACTGTCATGCAGGCTACAGGAGAGGGAGATAAAGGAAGTCCTGGCTCGGATAACATCAAAGAATGGACAATGACAGATCAGCGTGGAGAATCGCTGCTTCTTCTGCCCCCATGTCCTCCCGACGACGGTCGGTCAAGGGATTGAACATGAACATTATGCAAAAGTCTGGGGTCATTTTCTGGGGTTCTAATGATTTCATGCAAATTATCGCCTTTCTTTTGTGATGCAGCGCACTTTAACTAATAGTGTCTCTTTTCTAGGTATGACACTATTTTCAAATTAAAAAAAACGCAAATAAATACACTTTATATATTGTGGAAGGTTGGCAGCTTTGGTATAGGCAGCACTATCAGACTAAACATTATTGGAGGACCTGCCGTTGAAGCTAAATGTTGTGAGGTTATTTGCCACTACAGGTTGAACAAGAGCAAGATGCCACATCACCACCTAGTGTTGCAGACAAGAGCTCAGCGGAAGATGTAGCAAAGGTCACGGAGATCCCAGGTGTGGATAAAGAACTCTCGCCAACCAAAGGTAAGTAAAGTTTTTCATTGCACTAGCAAAATGGCATTTTGACTTGGACATGTAGTTGTGTTTGTAAGATAATTGCCCACTGACAGTAAAAAAAAATATTTCAAATGCGCTGAGATAATTTTTCTCAAGTACGGAAGATGGATTCAGCTTATCTTGGCAAATGAGTTACACCATTTTTATTTCTTTTGTTTTTTTTCTGTCTTTGTGTTAAAAAAATCCTAACTAATTGATGAGGCTGCTTGGGCACATGTGTACAGTTTAAGTCAAAGGTAATTTACGTTTCAGGACCGATAAGATACACTTAATTCATCCCGCAGGAAATTTGTTTTCACAGGTCATATCACATGTTAGAAATTTGGATATCAGAAGCAACCGTTAAAACTTAGGCATCTTTAAAATTTCTTAAAAAAAAACTATTTTGACCAGACTAAATTCCTTTACCTTTCAAGTCTTTTCTTTATTATTATAATTAAGCACATTTGAAGGCTTTGAAAATCTCAGAAAAATCTTAAATTATTTTTTTTTTAAAGATTAGTTTTTTTAGCAGTGGGTGACTGTAGTTTCTTTATTATTGAAGTTGAGAAGACTAATATGTTCTACTACAGGGTCAAAATTTAAAAGGTTTTTAAGGTTTTCTTGTTATCTTTTGAAAATTTATGATGTATTGGATCATGTACTACCATAAAACCATTGCAGATCTGCTTACATTATTTTATTATCGTTATTATTACTACTATTATTGTTAATATTACCATACATTAAAATAGCCACTGTCCTCTTCCTGGCCCCTGTAAGAATGTCCAACTTTGTTTGACCAAAACAAAAAAAACAAAAAAAAACAAAACAAAAAAACCAACAACATACTCAAGCAAGGGATTGGTTGAGTGATCTCTTTACACAATAATCCTTTCTAATGATAAGATCTTTTAGATGCATTTTTTTTAAAGAATAGTTCTCACTGATCCTATATATTCCAAAGGCAACAACGCCGCACATAATCAAAATGTCATAATACTTTTTTAATCGCCTCTAAGGGCTTTTTCTTTCATGTAGGGCTTTTAAACAACACAGTATCTCTATATCTAAATGTCAATATTGCACAACTGAACTCATTTTTTTGTACATATTTCCAGTTATTACAAACTAAGTCCATATTTGGTCAGATTGTATTTTCTTCGTAACATTTTTCAGTCGAGAAACATACCACTATGTCCGTTCTCAATATTTTACAGATAAAGAACAGGATATGGAAATAATCCCTACTGACGTAAACATGACACCGCCAAACAAAGAAAGGATGGAGAACGCTGGGCTTTTGCAAGTGGACATACAGCTGAATGAAGGTGACCAGCCATCTTTTGAGGAGGGCCCTGATGATAGGTAAAATTCTATGTATCCATGTATACTTTTTTATAATCATGTCTTTCTGTCTCTTCAAATTGTACCGTCTCTGTGGCCTAGCGGCAAGACACTGGCTCAGAGATCGGGAGGTGTGGGTTCGATCCCCGGCCGAGTCCAACCAAGGACTTTGAAATTGGTACTAGCAGCTGATCCGCCAAGTGTCTGGCATTATGGATTTAGTGCTAAGTCTGGTCGATCCGGTGTTAGGATAATTTGACGGGGTGTGGTGCATGCGAGCGCTCCTTACATCACATTGTGGCAGCACACTTTCAATTGTCCCAAGCGCCGTCCCTGATATAACCTTGCAGTTGAAAAGAGACGTTAAAATTCAAAAACTCTTCAAATTGTGGTATTCTTAACTTTTTACTCCTTATCTTGCTATTTTTGTATATCAATCTTCTCACAATAGCACTAGAATCTAGGCCAGAAAGGGCCAGACGAAAACTTCAGTAAGATTGAAACAACTCACATAACCTTGCCACTCAGTCCCAAGGTTCAGCCAAGTAGACTGCAAGACTTTTAATAATAGTAAATAGTATTTTGTAGTTCACAATTCCAGGGCTTGAGGCTATAAAGGCTTTAGAGAAAAGCTAAAAGCAAATGATGATCAAATTCTATAAGCTTACAAAAATTATATCCTTTCTTGAAAATTGTGATTTTTTTGCCATGTGCTACAGATTTGGAAAATGGCTTAAAAATGCTAAGTGTGTATTGATAGGTAGAACAATTTACCATGCCGGTGTCATTTGTCAAAATTAGTTTTCTATTTATAAAAAAAAAAAAACGACTCAATAATTGAGAGGCCTTGGAGGAGCAGTTTTCTTTAACTAAAAAAGCAGGAAAACTTGAAAAAACTATGACCTAAATGTTAAAGAAAACATCCTAAATTAAGAGTCATAGAAAATCCAACACTGTAAGGGCACCTACAGAGTGTAAAATTTTCCTGCTTTTTGAGCATGAGCCGCTTGCATCCCTGCAAGCACCTTGTTAGCTCTAGCAGTTAAAAGGAGAAGTTTTCAGGTCACGCTTAAAATAATTGTAGTTTAATTATTTCCCCCCCCCCCTTTTTTTTAGGATGGCAGGGTATTAAACACTTTTGGCCCGTTAAAAAAAAACAAATTTTCACCAAATGATTTTAAATGAGTGTTTGGTACAAGAACAACCATATTATTGTTCGCAAACCTGTTTAAAAAGTTTAAATAACGATTTCTACAAAAAAATTTATTTACCTAACATATGATTATAACTCTTACTAGAGCTTGGGTTCAATTGGTTGCCTCACATGCTTACTGAAAGCAGAGCTGCCAACCAGTACAGATTTCAGTACATTAGTACCAGAATGACAACTGAAATACCAGAGTACTGACGTCAAACTGAAAATACTGAAAGTGAAATAAGCTATAACTGAGGAAGAAATTGAGGAAGCCGCTTGCTGAATGAAGTTTAGACATCTTTTTTACAAACACATAAAATAGTACAGCAGTTTATCTTTTTACCCCCCCCACCCCTCCCCCCTCATATACCTGCCCAGGACAATCAAAGTACAGTATCAGCAGCGAAAACCAAAGGGGAAACACTGCGTTTTACTTGTCCCCGACAGATGGGGTCCTACATGTATTTTTTTTTTTGCCGAATGTTGTTCTAGTATTGAGTTGTGAAGTTCCCAGGAAAACATGGATTGAAGAAATCAGGGTTTGAATGTACTGAAGCCACTTGGTTAGCGCTTGACAGCTCTCAGTGCCATTACCGTAGAGGGACAGAAAGTTGCCTTCTCTCAACGTTAGAACTTTGTAGAGGTATGACATCAGTTTGGCTCTTTTCCCATGTTAAATGCAGTTTTTTTTTGTGTGTGTGTGTGTTCTTTTCCCTATCTTTAGGTATTGTGATCAACTGAAAGTTTTGGTGAGACCAGATTTGCAGTCACCATGGAAACAGGGCTCACCTGAACTTGCGGATGATAGAACAGACGCGGCATCACACAAAACGCATGGTACAGATTTAATTTGGATGATTCTGTTTTACTGTCCAGTTCAGATATTATTTTCACCCCTGGGAACAAGGATTTAACTACAAATTATCTGTAAAGAAAAACAAAATTTTGTCATGTAAATAAAGTTTGAATTAAACAGTGATTTGAGTTACCAAGGTTTGAATTATGTGGACTCAATTGTACAAGTTCTACAGTATTTCAAGAATGAAGTTATACCTTCAAGTATCTTTCTTTATGTTGCTCTCTATGTCTCCTTTTTTTCTTCATGTAAAGGAGTATTTGTATCAATTTCTACAATTGAATCCCAATTTCTTTTTGACAGGCAAAACTGCTTCAAGCACATCATCACCGATTTTAGCTGCAGCAGAAGAGAGACTGGCCCAGAGTTTGGTTCAACAACAGAGATTGAGTGAAGAGCAGGTCTGCCTTTTTTTTTTTTTTTTTTAAATATTTAGTGCTTTCAATCTGAACTCTTTCTTTGCCAGAGGGGTCCCCAAAATTCACCTAAATCGGTGAAATCAACTAAAATTTCTGACTGAATGAACTTGACGGAAATATTCGAGAGTTACCAGCCTTGTAAGGCTATAAAAGTCAGAACCATTTCTTTAGACAAACAAAATAACTTGTGAGATACCATATCGATTAGCGAAGGATGCTTTATCGATGATGCATTGTTGTTGGCATAGGATGAGTTAAGCTTGCGCCCACAATTTTTTTCAGGCATATGAACTGTTCAGATCTTATCTGACTTCAGTACATATTTTATTTATTTTAAAAAGTCCAGGTCTCATATTTATATTCTATTTCATAGTTGGATCTAGGTTAGACCCAAATTTTAAAATTAAATAAAAATCTTTAAACCAACCTATTTGAAGATCTCCAGGCTAGAATTTTTTTGGGGAAAAAAGCAGTCTTTCCTGCATTTAGATTTTTTTATTCATAAGTCATTGAGTCATATAATCATCTGTTTTTTATTTGTCAGCATTTGAGTTGCCTCTGGTTTTAATTTTTTTTTTTTTAAATGCAATTAGTATTGTATTTAGGAGTTGACTTTTTTTAGGGGTACACTCTCTCCTCTTAAAAATTTGTTTTCTTTTGAAAATTTAGGGTTTTCATTGTCCCTAAAGCTTTAAACACACAACGATAAGTGCTAATAAGTTAAAGGTCATTGAGGATTTTTCCTTAAAAAATTAATTGATATACAATTTTTTCTTTAAAAGATTGATGTGCAATTCTACCCCCTTTTTTTGCTTTTTACAGGTCTCAGTAAGGCATACAACAGAGAGAGTTAGTGTATCTTACACCAAAGAAATTGTTAGTTCGACATCAGTACGCCAGGAACTGCTTTTGGGATCGGCACCATCAGCTGATAAAGAAGTTGGTTATCAAAGGGCGGACTTGCCTCAGTTTGAGATGCCCCTCTCTCCCGCGCCCAAGTCATCCTCAGTGTCTCCTAAAACTTCTTTGAGCTTGCCGCCTCTTCAGGTAGAAACTTCTCCCTCAGGAAGCGCGGCAAAACCAGAGGACTCTCCGCCAGCAACGCCGCCGTCAAGCAAACGAGCTAAGATTATGGCGGCGTCTAAGGCAGATGACACTGCCGGCCTTGTGGAGATCAAGCATCAGATGTTTAAAGATTCTGGTCAGGAAGAGGAGAGAGAACCAAGGAGGAGAAAAACTCCAGAGAGGAGGACAGCTGCTTTGAAAGAAACAGGTGAAAAGGAGGCTCTTGTTGATGCCCCTGATGCCATGCCAGACAGGGTTGAAACACGAAGGACTCGGACTCCCGAGAGAAGGTCTCCAAGCAGGAGAGTCAAGAAGTTCAGTGAGGACAGGATATTATTGGAGAAGTCAAGTGTGGACAGAGAAGATTCTGGTCAGGACGAGGAGAGAGAACTAAAGAGGAGAAAAACTCCAGAGAGGAGGGCAGCTGCTTTGAAACAAACAGCTAAAGAGGAGGTTCTTGTTAATGCCCCTGATGCCATGCCAGACAGGGTTGAAACACAAAGGACTCGGACTCCCGAGAGAAGGTCTCCGGCTCGCCAGGCAAAGAGTGCTGGGGAGTCAACCAGGAAAACACCAGAGAGAAGATCTCCAGGCAGGAAAGTCAAGAATTTGAGTGAGGACAGAGTATTATCGGAGAAGTCAAGTGTGGACAGAGATTTGTCTCCCATTAAAACAAGGAGGACTCCTGAGAGAAAATCCCCGGCCAGGAAGCTTGATGTGAGCTCTCTACAGCAGACCAATGCGGCAACCGAGGAAGCGAGTACCAGAATTGCCTCCGAGGGAGGAAACGAATCAACTGCCGAAAAGTTTGAAGATGCAGTGACTGTGATGGCAACTTTACAGGAGCCGCCTCCAGAAGTTTCTTTAGAAGTTCCAGATAGTCGCCGCTCAACAAGACTGAATACTCCGGATCGCTTGCGTGCTGAAGCCGCAGTCGTCAAATCCTCCAGAAAGAGTAAACAGCGTGAGATAACTCCGTCAAGGCATGAAGAGGAAGAAATGGAATCTTCATCAAGAGAGGAAAGGTTTGCCAGCGCAGAGGAAGTTTTGGGTGACAAAACAGAGCCAGAGGTCGAGGCAGAAGTCCCTGATCCAGAAGTTTCTTTAGAAGTTCCAGAACGTCGCCGCTCAACTAGACTAAATACTCCAGATCGCTCGCGTGCTGAAGCCGCAGGCGTCAAATCCTCTAGAAAGAGGAAACAGCGTGAGATAACTCCGTCAAGGCATGAAGAGGAAGAAGCGGAATCTTCATCAAGAGAGGAAAGGTTTGCCAGCGCAGAGGAAGTTTTGGGTGACAAAACAGAGCCAGAGGTCGAGGCAGAAATCCCTGCTCGCAGGCGCTCGACTCGGCTAAATACTCCAGATCCCTTGGTTGCCGATGTTGCTCGGGCAAGGTCTGCAACACCCACAAGAGCAGGCAGAAAGAGAGGACAGACCCCCTTGAATGAAGACGCAGTCTCAGAGCAGATTCCTGCCAATCAAACAGAGAGTCATAATCTGCGGTCAAGGCGTCAGTCTAAAACCCCAGATAGGCAGGCAAAAAGGAGCAGTGTCGAACCTTTGACCCCCACAAGACGATCCAGGCGACAGCATAAAACTCCTGAAATTTTGAACACAGATGAAATAGAGCCAGTGTCCGCCAGTTCTTTGACAGGATCACCACAGCAAAAGCCCAAAGTTGCACACCCTGAGCCAGCAACACCACCGAAAATGTCTTCGAAGAAATCTCATCCTCTAGAAAAAGATATCACAGCTGCAAAGAAGAGCCTCGGTACAGTTGCAGAAGAAGAAGAGGAAATGCCCCTGACCCCAACCCGCAGGTCGGCTAGAAAGGCCAGGTCCCCAGAGAGACTCAACACGGATCAGATCCAACCTGTATCGCCATCCAGCTCACCTATAAGGTCAGTTTGCTCGCCTGTGATTGAATATCAGGGATGCCTAGTTATCCGGTTTTTCAGCCTTTGTCCCTTAAGAAATTTGCCTTCTCTTTCAAACTTGCCAAGCTTGTTTCTTTCACAAAATAAATACAGAATATAGAATAACTTAACAGTGTCTATGATATTCATTTGATGGGAAAGGCAATGCTCGTCTCATTTTTAACTCGTAAGATTTTTTTTTTTTGGTACAATAATTTGCCTTCCCTGAAATGTCAAGTTGCAAATCCTTTATATATATGTGAGATAAGTCAGACTCTAAAGGTGTTTCTTCACCTAAACTATCAAAAATATTTTTACAACTGAAAATAAGGCCCTTAATGAAGTCTACTTTTGGAGAGAGAGAAGGATGCTCTAGAAAGTGCTCTAAACAAACGCCTTAGTTTTGAGGTCAAGACACTTCTGTCCAATGTGCCTATTTCTAGTCTTTCATTTGCAAAAGGGGCAGCTCATCGCAGTTTAAACTTAAACAAAGTAACTTATATTTTGTTGAATTTATTAATTTGCACAATTTTCTTATTTTATGTCATGTTTTTTTTCCCCACATGACTTTAAAGATATTTTTTCAATTTGTCAAAGAAATAAAAAAGTAGCGATAAATAGTATGCTGCTGTATAAATTTGTAAATCTTTTATTTAAATGATAGCAGATGCATAAAAAAAAGAAGATTTTTAAGGAAACTCCTTTACTTTGAATATAAACAATGAACTTCTCAGTAAAATATAGAAATTTTACTGAAGCTAAGGTTTTTTAAAACAAAAACTCTTCAAAGAAGCTCGATGAGCGTAACAAAAACGAATAGTACACTCTCTGTTGAGCATTGTGCATCTATTGCATTTCAAAAACAGAAAGAATAGAACAAACTAGCAAGTTTTGCAAAATTAGCCTTATTCCTCATATGTAATATTGTTGTATCTCTCTCTCTCTCTGATGGCTTTATCGCTGCTAATGGTTTTAAAATACTAATGGAATAGGCTAAGAAAATACTCGTCATTTGTTTTAGTTTCGCTTCTAGTTTGTTGAAAACAAGATGAGTTATGAAATTTACACGCTGCATGAAAAATTGTCAGTAAAGATTAATAAAAAACAGAAAACATATCGGTTCTTCATTTTGCTTTGTTAAATACAAAGGTTATTGGGTACAAAGTTGACTGTAGAATGGCAGCAAACTGTATCTATATAATCACTTTAGTTTTGTTCAAGATACATGACTATGAGGTCATTATATTATTCTTGTTAAACCACCAGGTCCAAAACTCTGCAAACCACTACCGAGACCTCAGTCGAATCAAAAAATGTCACAGAGGAGTCTCAGGCTTCTGCCGCTACCGTTGATGAAAGCAAGCCAAATCAGCAATCTGCAAATGCGAGAAAATCATCGGCAACTGCAATTGGTGGGTATACTGTTTTGTGCGGCGACTTAAATTTTAAAGCTGTGGCGAGATGTGGTGATTTTGTTGGTTGTTATAGTGGACAAAGTATGTTAAGACACAGCAAAAAAAATTCAAAGACTGTCATAAGAAATCTTTTACCTAGCATCCCGCTTATTC
>BMAT01004768.1:2686-19539 GCA_019649035.1 Elysia marginata
AGCCAAGTTAAAAATAGGTCGCCGGTCATCAAACATTATGTAAATTTATCGGAAGATAGCAATCTAGATAAATCCAGAAGATTAGATCTACAAAACTAATAAAAGGCGATCATTCTAGACATTAACGAGTTCTGAAATCAGTAAGTTACTTATAACTACGAATGCTTAACACATTCCATAAAGAAAACAAGCGTAGCCTTAATCTAGGTCTACAATGTACATAGCATGACAAAGGAACTAGACTAAAACAATGTCTAACTTCGTTACAATTATTATTATTGTTGTTTTTATTGTTGTTACTAGAAAAATACCCGCAAATTTCGCGGGTTTAAGCAAAGATAATGAAATTGGTTTAAGAAAAGGTGAAAACATGACATTCGATTGATTGAGACTCGTTGCGTATAAAACGGTCCTTACATGAGAGTCGCCGACACCACTTAAAAGGTCCTACATTGCCCGTGTTTTTCGTCTAAACAAACATTATAAACCGTTAATTTAAAAAAATGCATTTAACTTTTATAACCAAGTTCATTTAATTTTTTTTAAAGCCTATAGCTTGTTTTTTGGCAATTTTTAAAAAGTTGGCGAGTGTGAGGATCGAACCCCTCACATTCACACACCTCGACTTTCACATTATTAGCACGACGCTCTAATTGACTGAGCCAAAGGCGCTCTGGTGGTTTAGATAATATGAAGGAAGTAGTAGCGGTTGTTACTGGCTTTGTAGGGAAAAAAACGATCCTAATTTAAAAGTCGCCGACCTCACTCAAAAGGTCCCATTTAACCCATGTTGTTCGTCTAAACAAAGAAGATAAGATGACAAGCCCTATTCTAAAAAATACGTTAAACTATATTATCAAGTTCATTCCATTAAAAAAAAACTTAGCGCTTGTTTTGGGGAATTAAAAAAAAAAGGTTGGCAAGTGTGGGGATCGAACCCCTCACATTCGCATACCTCGACTTTCACTATAATTATCTACGTTTTTAATAGGCCTACTGCTGGGTCGTCGATTCAAAACTTTCTATAGATCTACAACACATTGCTACACGAAGCAGGATATAGATACATGTAGTTCATATAGTTCAATACTGATTTCTGTATCGTAATGAAGTGACAATTTTTACAAACCTTATCTCCTTTCCAGATACCCCCCTCTCTCCCCCCCCCTCTCTCTCTCTCTCTCTATCTATCTATCTATCTATCTATCTATCTATCTATCTATCTATCTATCTATCTATCTATCTCTCCCTCTCTCTTTCTCTCTCGCATTTTACGAGGTCTATTTTAGATTTAAACTGTGAAAAACATTTTTTTTTAAATTGAGTTTGATTTTTTCCGACTTTTAAAAAATTGTCGACTCCCTGTTTCTCCTGATTTCGAATTTTCATTTCTTTCGTTGTTTCAGCAATGTGCAACTCTGTTTTTTTTTTCTTTTTTAGATCAAGTGACTTTCCGTGGTGCAGCGTCTGAAGGATTCGCCGTACGGCGCCATTGCCTCAAGGCTTGGTAAAAATTTCCAATACATTGGGAGGAAATCCAGGGTGACTGATGGACTAATGGGGCCCGTCAACCAATTGTCTGCTGTATACGAGGGTGGGCTGATAATTAATGCAATTTCCTTCTTAACCTTTTTTTTATTTTTAGAGGTACACAAACACAAATTGTATCAAATTAAAATTTAAAGTATTTGCTATATCATTATTTTTCAACGTAGTCTCCATCCCGATCAACACACAGCTGCCAACGACGTACAGGATGACGCATGCCGTCGGTGAAAAATTCCACACATTTTTGCCTGAACCAAGGTCGAACGGCAGCCTCGACATCTTCATCACTTTCGTAATGGTTTTCTCTGAGGTATTCCTTTAATTTCGGGAAAAGGTAAAAGTCACTTGTCGCAAGGTCTGGGTTGTAGAACGGATGGGGCAATACGACGAAATTCATTTTATGCAGTGCATATTCAGTCTATCGACTTATGTGCAGCCTGGCGTTGTCGTGATGCAGTATTGCGTGCTTTGTGGGGCGCACACGCTTAAGCCTGACACTTAGCTTTCTCAACGTAGAAATATACCATTCTGAGTTTACAGTGTTTCCTTCTTTCAGAAATTTTATATAAACATTTCCCTCTGAGTCCCAGAAAACAGTCAGCATCACTTTTCTGGCAGAGGCAACAACTTTGACTTTCCTCGGAGAAGAAGAGCTCTTGTGCCTGTATTCCATCGACTGGCGTTTGCTCTCAGGGTCATAATGGTGTACCCAGGACTCATTCCCTGTGACAATCTGCTGAATGAATTCCTCGCCTTCTCCTCATAATGTTTCAGTTGTCCGGCACACGTTGTTTTTCTTTGCATTTTCATCTCATCAGTCAACATTCGTGGCACCCATCTTGCAGACACTTTTCTGTAGACGAGGATATGAGTAATGCTATGCTGGACTCTTTCTTTTGAAATTTTAAGTTCTTTGGCAATAGCCTTTTGTTTAAAAGCATCTTGTCAACAGCTTTCTTATTAGCTGCATTTGAAGCCCTCAAGGGCCTACCTGAACGCTTCTGATCGCGCAATATTGATTCTGTCGGGCCTCCCCCTTTCTGTGCTTAAACCCACCGACAAGCAGTTGAATAATCTACACACGCTTCCATATATATCATTTTGAGCCGTTGATGGATTTCCTTTGGTGATCTACCTTCAACAGAAAGAAATTTAATGACAGCAAGCTGTTTGAATCGAACATCTTTAGTAGACGCCATGTTCGTAAACAATGTTGACAAAGGTCATCAGTCATTGGTTTTGACGTAAGGAATTTTGGTGCTCAAGGACGTCACACAAATATCATTTTCTCTCACATGAAAGCTATTTAGTTTGACAGTGTGCATGCCAAATTTCAGCTGCCAGGATTAAAAAGTTACACGCAAAATTGCATAAATTTTCAGCCCACCCCCGTAGATTCCTAAACGTGCCATGCCGCTTGACTTGACCAAAATATTTTCACTTTTTTCTCTTCACCTGGTTTTAGAGGATACAGGTATCCTTTTCCCGCGTCAAGGCATTAAATATTTTTATTGCTTTTTTAGCTGCCCATGGTACGCAAAGCATTTCAATTCAAAAGCCTAGACTTTTCATGTGTTTGTTTTCGGGGTCAATGTTTCGCAACCCCCTAACCTTATGAAGGTTTATTTCCTTGTTGTTTTTTTTCCTTTGGTTGTTACCTGATTGTACGTCCTTGACAATAACTGGTAATGCATTCTTCCAGCCAGTTTCACATTATATTTTAAATTATGCTTCTTTGGTGTAGCAATCTCTTGATGATCTTTATAATTGATTTGTATATTTCAAAGTGCCTGCAAGAAATCTGGTATTTAAATTTAGCGGAATCATGGCAGCCTAATCAGAATACTTAAGAACTCCAATTATTATCTTGGCAAATGTTTTCCTGGAGTTTGTCTCTGAAATTCTTCCTTCTGCAAGGCATTTATTTCATTAGTGTAAGAAAACACCTCAAACCACTGCATCCTGTTTAAGTGCACAAATCTGGTTTTAACAACCTAAGGACTTTATTCTAGGCTCGAGTGTTTTGCACCTCCTTTACAACATAATTATCATCCTTGTTTTTCAGCACAGTTATTGTGAACCCTATCATGTGGCGTGTTTCTGAGATTTTGCCTATACTATCATGTATAAACTACGGTATGCTGTCCTCAGCTAGCTGTAGTCAAAAGTCTTCCATTTTTTGTCTTGGTTATCTTTAGTATCTTCTATCTCTTTGCGTCTTTTACCTTCTGTCTATTCTGATGTGTTCAACTTTAAAGCAAAAAAGATGTCGGACCAAAACCTTTTTGCTTTATTTTCCCTTACTAGATACATAGTGCTTTTTTAACACTGCAGTATCACTCAGAACGTCTAAGATAATGTTTTATAAGTGTAGTTTTACAATAGCTATCCTAACAATCTTCTTTATTCTATAATATTTAAAAGAATAAAATAGCATAAATAGACTTGTATTAAAAAGCTCTTGTACATCATGTGTACAAATCCCTATTTAGTCTTTTAAGGCGTCGCTTACTCAGTTTTTCAAAAGTATTGATTAGTATACAAACTTCATAAAAAAATAATGCAGAAAATATACGGCAATCTTTGGTAACAAAAGCTTTCCGTTCGAGTTTTAAGCATATTTTAAATTTACCCATCACTAAATAGGTGGACAGATTAACTAGTTACACTACATAAACATAAACACAATTTTGGTATAGAATTTTCAACAACCGTTTTCATAAATTTGTATTTTTAAAATACGTTATTGAGTCTGTGCACACTACGAAAATATTGCGTTTGGCTATCACAATGGCGTACGCTCCCGGAAGTTGGAGAACAGCCCTTTTGTACTATGGATCAATGTGGCTCCACGTTAGTTAGGGTCACGTTAATCCATTGCACAAAAGAGGTTTACTCTAACTTACGGGAGCGTCTGCCATTTCGATATTCAAACGCAATATTTTCGTAATGTGCACAGCCTCAATATAATGTTGAAAAAAACTAATAATATTGATAAATCTTTTAAAAGGAAGTTCTTTGCTAAGTTTTAGTGTTAGCTCTCATTGGATGAAAAGCCGCATTTTACAAAGTAATACTTAAATATTGGCAGCTTCATACCTTGAGCACGTAAAAATTTGACCATAAAAATTTCTTTTTCTGTAATTTTTTTTCGCATGCACATGTCGTTGAACGTGCTTAAGATTGTGGAGTCAGTGTGGCGATGACGCAAATCAGCGCACAACGTCTCTAGCATCTAGTTATAAGTAGCGGTGTTTCAGATAATTGTAATGCATAACAGCAAAATATGTAACAGGAAATGTTTGCTCATCTCGGTTGAATTTTTTTACTTCAAGAAACAAAATTTAAATTTTTATAGGCAGCTGCTGCCATGTTTCTAAAATTAGAACTTTGTGCGCAAATCTCCGTCCAAGCTTTTGCATATAAAAACTCAAACTACCCCGCCTCAGCCAGCAGGACTAGGTCTATACATTGCACAGCTTGATAGCACCCCAACTTATAAAACTGTTTTCCTGAATACTGTTGTCCTGAAGACTTGGCTCATCATCAAGAGATGCTATTTATTTAGGAAGGACTCTTTCTACAGCCGAGGTGGGTAATGTTGGTTTCTCAGCTCTTTGCTTTTGCGATACCTACTAAAGGTAGTGGCCTACTGGGTAAGGTTTTTATTTATGTTCAAGTTTATTGCACTTAGCGTATCGGTATTAATATTTTTAGCATCTAAGCATCAGCATCAAGTGTATAACCGCTATTAATTAAGATAACTAAGATTTTAAGATTACTCCCTCATATTCTTGTGAGAGTAAAGGATATTAAGTTTAATTAAACTAACATTTAAACATTTCTTTGGCGTCTGTGAAATCTTCTTTTAGACATTATTCTTTGAGCATTTCCCGAAATTAATAAAAAAAATTAGTCACCAAATACATGCCGAGTCAAAAGTATGTAGTTTTGCAACAGAAATATGAAAACCTATTATCGCTAGGAACTATTTTGTACAAGTACTTTGAAATTGGAAACCCCAAAAAAATTAATTATAAGGAGCTTATATTTTTTAATGATGAAATTTGAAGAACTGATTAAACAATTCCTGACTCTATTTGTGAATGAAATAGTTTCAAACTGTGCATTATATGTTGCTAATAATTCTAACTTGTAGAATTTACCTTATTTGAATCTATGGAAATAAATGTAGTCTATCTGGCAAATCTTTCAAAAAAGTATTTTTATTCTAGGATGCCCTAATATTTTTAATGTAGTTTTCTTATTCTCTTTGTGTCTGCTGAATGAAGGTTCGCTTTTATATCGGCCTTGTGAAAATGAAGTTAATTTTTGGGACACGCATTTTGAAAAAGAAATAATAGTTAATGTCACTCTAGATTGTTAAAATTTACCTGTTTCACATGTCCTGAGCTGCGATATTATACTTAATCCTAATTTTCGTGGGGAAAACAAATACGTTTCTCTCTTTTTCCTTCTGTAATTTTTCTCCTGGCACGGAGAAAAGTTTAAATATGATTTTTTTTCTTAAATCAGTCTCTAAACCTTAAAAAGACATCTTTAGGCTAATATATTAAACAACTTATTCCTTGAAACCGAGCCTTAAATAACGCACAGCACTATTTTGTTCACAAAAAACAATTTCTTTGTGAAGTGTGCCCGCCTGGTATGGGTGTGTGCGTTCTTAAATAGATCTAGATCTAGAAATCTTTAAAAAATTAGACACAATTATATAAACTAAATATGCCTCTGCATAGCGGTGTCAACATCTGAGGATTTCCTGTTTTGTTAGTGGGGTGGTGGAGGGAAAAGAAGAACAAGAAATATTTAAAATGTAATAATAAGATTTCAGGGTATCTTTAAAATCTTATCCACCACGTACCTTTATCGTTTTATAATGAAAAATTGGTTTAAAACCAGCTGAGGGTTTGATATAGGCCTACACTGCATTGAAGGTATACTGAAAAGGACTTTTGTTGAAAGAGCTTTGTAATGACTATGTACAATGTATTTATGGGTATATTATCAACAAAACAAGATTATTCATAATTAATCTTCTAATATTCTGAAAAAAATTAGATTTATAGCTCGTTTAAAAAATAGGTAGCTGAATAGTAAACTAACTAGATAGTACGTCAGTCAAAGGTGGCCTAGTCGTCAGTCAATCAACTCCCCCTACAAAAACAATGATAGTGACCCAGTGTTCTGTTTTGGATCGCGTTGCGTCATGCCGTCGCTTCCAATAGCAAAACCGCTTAAAACAGTTCACACCAGAGTGAGTAGATAGCGCGCAGAGGCCAAGCTTGGAGATCACCAGCTGAGTAAAGTGAAACAAAATAACATAATCATGTGATGATAAATCAAGGATTGGTTTGAATGTTTCAGCTCTTTTAAAAGCACATCTTAATACGTACTTCGTGTGAGTTGAAAGAATGGAGTTTGGTTTGCTTTGTTATAAAATCTCGTAAACAGAACCGGTATTCAGACTCGAAGTTCGGTAACATTTATAATTGCATTTTAGTTATCTCCAAAATAGCTCATGAATAAAAAGGAAAAGTTCGCAAAGATTCAAGTAATACCTGGCTAAGACAAAATTTGAACTCTGGAGTGAAGGCCTGAAAAGGATACCACCTTTGCTACACAAGTAAGACTAGTTTGTTTATATTAGAAGCCATGTGTGTCGTCCCTTCCACAAATGAAACCGGAGTGAAATGTTTGCGAGATTCAAGCTATAGAGTAAAGATGTTTCATCTCGTGTGGATTTAGAAGGTTGATATGGTGATATTAAAAGGAAAATCTTAAAATGTTTTCCCAGTTTAAATGCCTGCAACAGAGTCAGACGTGTGAATAAATACAGCATGATTTTTAGAAGAAAAAAAAAGAAAGAAAGTGGAGTTTTTCTTGAAGTTGAAAGCAATGTCAGATTACACTCGCGAATTCGCGGACACATTACTAGTATTTAAAATATATGTATAGAAAAATAATTGTTTTGTCAACCACTGCAGATTCGGAAAATGGCTAAAACTTACGTTTTTTTGTGGTGATAGATCGGGTAATGCTTCATTCTTCTAGGGACATGCACCAAAACCTTTTCATTTTGAGGCTAAAATAATTTTTGTTTTTTCTTTAGCTCTATACGCTAATTAAAGTATTGGCCTAGATAAGGCATAACGGGACTGCACCGCGGACGCCAGAGACTTGGTTTGTCTCTGATAAATATGGAAAGAGAAGGTATAACATGTGTGTATGTGGTGGGTGAAGGCATATATCTATAAGGAGATGCTTGGAGATTAGATCTAGATCTACAATCCTGATTATGTGTCCAAACACTTGACTTAGATCTGTTTTAATTAATCTTAATAATCTTGGTTTCATATCTAGAAGACTATTTAAGTCTAGGGTCTAGATTAGCCTTAGATCTAACCTAGGTTTTGTGCTAATTTTCTTTCGTTCTAGGCTCTGCATGTCATTTTTTCTTTCGTTTTCAGAAGATAAAGGTCAAGATATTGATTCATAAAATTGAGAGAAAGAGAAGGAAACAGGTAAAATTAAATATTAAGTGAATGAGAAAACAATAATAGGGAGAGGGGGAAAGATCAATAAAACGTTTTTGGCATGGAGTGAGAAGATATATATATATATATATACGAGGGCATCCGAAAAGAAACAGGAAAAGAGGCATAACTCAAACAGCTTTAATGGGATAAATTTGATACTCGTTCAGATTAAAGTGTCATTCTTCCTCTACTTCTCAACGCAATCCCCATGGAGATCGATGCATTTTTCCAGCGCGACAGCAGCGAATAGTTACCCACTCGAAAGAAATCAAGGTCAATTCCAATTCTTGAATTCACCAACTAGGTCACCTCCTGTCTAGAAAGCCATGCCTCCTGATGACGCTTCAAGGGTACAAACAAATGAAATTCAGAGCGTGCGAGGTCTGGACTGTGGGCAGGATGAGGAAGAATTTCCCAACCGTAGCGCTGTAGCCATTGCTGTGTAAGGTTTGCTGAATGAGGGGTCGCATTATCGTGCTGAAGCACAACACCCTTCTCAAGAGTCCAGGTCTATTGCGACGAATTGCATCTCTGAGGCGGTCAAGAGTGCTGCAGCAGTATTGGGCAGCATTGATACACTGACCCTGTGGCAAAATGTCGTAGAGGACCACACCTTTCGCATCCCAGAACACGGTAGCCATCACTTTAGCTGCGGACCTTTGCGCTTTGAACGTTTTGGTCACGAGAGAGGATGGATGTTTCCAAGTAATGGAGTGGTGCTTTGTCTCTGGGGTATTCAGATGGACCCAAGTTTCATCACCGGTAATCAGATTGTCAAATAGGCTATTCTTTGCTCGAAAGTCTGCACCAAGCCCCACACCAATATGCGCCGAATCCTCATCTCCATGGGCTTGTTGGCATCGCAGCAGAAGGCGTTGTGAAAGTTCAAATCTTTGAAGCTTGTGATCCTCCGTTAACATTTTTGGAACCCATCTTGCAGACACCTTCCAATATCCCAAAGTGTCATGGACTATTTCATGAACCGTACTCCTTAGAATTTCGAGTTTTAAAGCAATCTCGCTTATCTTCATCCTCCTGTCACATTTGATGAGCTCGTCAACACGAGTTGTGTTCTCCTCATTGGTCGATGTTTTCGGGCGACCAGACTTTAGCTCATCATTTAGACTTTTTCGGCCTTCTACAAACCAAGTACACCATTGATACAGTCGATATCTTGATATAGCACCCTCACCATATATTTCTGCTATTTGTTTGTAGAGTTCAAAATGTCTCATTCATTTAGAAAACAAAAAAAAAGCACAACAGCTCTGACCTCCAGCTTTGACCGGTCTTTGATGGGGGTAGCCATCTTGGAATCAATAGTGTTCAATAGTGTGTTCATCAATGGTGCTGAAACTGTGCACCATTAAAGATAATTGCTTGTACTGGTGTTTCCCATTTACAGAATTAAAAAATATGGATTGGTTCAAGAGTTATGTCTTTTTTCCTGTTTCATTTCGGACGTCCCTCGTAGGTCTATTGACAGAGATGATTTGAGAGAAGAATACAAGTTATAATGAGATGCAAATTGATATAAAGTTGGGCCGAAACATTTAATACGAAATTAAATGAAAACATGAAGAAAAGAAAGGCATTTTTGACGCAGCTCAGTCTATTACGGTACTCGAGGTCGGGAGTCCATTCTTACAATCTTTACTTAAATCCGCGAAATCAAAGGCATTTTACTTGTGATTACGAAGAAAAAAAACACCAAGAAAAAAATAACAATTTTCCATTAACATAATTAGTTTGTGCTAAAAATTGAAAGCGTGGAACAGTTTAGGTAGAACTGAATATTTTGAAATATATTAAGGCAAATCAAGGACATTAACTCTTAGTGGAGGTTTGACCTCTTTTTATAATTCTTATTCTCAGGAGACTTCAGGCGCCTGCGTTTCTTCCTCTGTGGTTTTCTGAGAGTTTCTCTGTCAATTTTTCAACTCTAGAAAACCAAGCATGAATGTCAGGAAAGCTGTTTATCTCTTTCTTCTGTTAGTGTCAACCGTAAATGTGGGGAGCCTGGCCGCTTCAATAACAGCAGAAGGGTTGAAACTTAGTCTGGACAGAGATATCTCAACTGGTGGAAGAGATGGTATGTGTGGTCAGCTGACCTGTCAAGCCAGTGGGCACTCAGTGACCATCAGTAGTCTGACCATCACCGTGTTCGAGATCAGCGGAAGTCATCACGAGATGCTAGCAGTGACAAAGACCGAACCGGACATGGTTGTTAATGTTGATGCGATACGCGGCAATGGGACGTTGAAGAGCAACCAGGCACTTGCACATCTAAATCTCTTAACGACAGAAGTCTGTGACTCTTACTACTTCACCTGTCAGGTCAACTTTACCGCACTGGATGGTCACGCACACCAGATTTTCACCATGACTGGGCCAGGTACACCACCCAGGTTCCAGGCTGCGACACACACAGATCAGAAACACCCAGTCACTGTGACTGAAACAAAATTTACACCACCCAAGACCGACAATCTTTATCTGTCAGAGTTGTGGTTTCTTGGAGAAAAAATTACTAAAGTCGAAGGAAAATTTGAAACACTAAGAGATCGTTTAGACAAAAGACTGAGGGAGAATATCGAAGCCGTACAGAGCAGAGCTGGCACTCTGGAAAATTCGGTCCTGAAGAGGGTCAGCTCGGTGGAGACAGACTTTTCCTCCAGAGTTTCACGACTCGAGGACAGGCTATCGTCTATCTTGCTGGCTGAATCTCCAGATACCAGGTCAGAGGTCGCTCAGTCTCTGGCTGATATGGAGAGGAGACTGGATGATGTCACAGAGAAACTTGACCAGACGAACGCCACGAAAATAGCGTCGTCAGAACATGTTCAACAGTCTCTGGAAGACACAGAAAGAAGACTTGATAAGCTCACAGTGAAGCTGGATCAGATCAACGTCACACTTACATCATTAGAACAAGAATATCAATTCAACCAACCGTCTGTGTGTGAGCGAGGTATGGGCGATGACGTGACTAAACAGTATGCCCCTTACGTCATCATGTTTGATGAGACACTTGGCCGTGACATTCTGTGTGACACTCACACTGATGGTGGAGGCTGGATTGTTTTTCAGAGACGGGCCGTGGGAGACGTGGACTTTTACAAAGACTGGTCCTTTTACAAGGATGGTTTTGGTTCCCTTACCGGCGATTTCTGGCTAGGGAACGACGCTATACATGCCCTTACTGACAAGCATCCCTACGAGTTAAGACTTGATATGCGTCACAAAGGACAGGAAGTGTTTGCGGCTTTCTCAAATTTCCGAATCGGAAACGAGGCAAGCAAATACAAGCTTCAACTTGGCCCGCTCATCGGATCCTCGGCAGGAACTGGTGACGGACTCACCTACCACGCAGGGATGCCATTCTCCACCTTTGACCGGGACAACGACGTCCACAGTACGGCTCACTGCGCCGTAGCACATCGTGGTGGCTGGTGGTACAGGAACTGCCACGGTGCTAACCTAAACGGGGCCTGGGGGGTTCAGAGTACGGTAGGCGCTTCCTGGAACTCTGGTGCTAAGGGCTGGTGGTACTTGACCTTCACTGAAATCAAGATCAGGCGCAGCACAGGACGCCCCAGAGCGTAGACACGAAGCTATTCTCCTGGACAACACAGGCTGTTGTGTCAACACCCAAGATTTTCTTTTAAACTTTCTCATGAGCTACGTTTGTTTAATTCAACGTCCGCCAGAGTTTCCTAGAAAGCTTGCATGAATATCCCACAAACTGATTGAACAGAATTGAATAATAATACTATCTCCGTCTACCTAATTTTCTCTCTCTTTCCTTTTTCTCCCTCTTTCTTTATCTATCATCTCTTGTCTATTATTTTCTTTATCTCTATTTTTCTTTTCTTTTATTATATAAAAACAACGGTTGAACATCCGTACCCTATTAAAGACCCATAAAGTTCCGGATCGCCTATCAGCACCTTAGATGACATCACCAATGAAGGAATAGAAAACTGACAGAAGGGGAGCAGAAAGAATGAGGCCATCAACAAACGTGTGTATCCATAAAGAGACTTATAGAGGTTTAAATAGAAAGTTGAAAAATGCCATAAAAACAGCAAAGAAATATTTCCATTGTCATAAGATAGCAATGTCCCACATTTAAAGCTCTTTATAATGTCGCAAACGCATTGTCTGGAAAAGGAGGCAGAGACAGCCAGGGTTTTATTCCTAAAACCATACCAGCAGACCAACTTGCTGAGCGATTTGGTAATTTCTTCATTGAAAAGATTGCAAACAATAGGAAACACATGGATGCTACATCCTCTTCCCTTCCCTCTTTTATATCTTTTGATGGAGATTGAAGGATGATGTTTGAACCTGTGAAAAAAAGATGTTAGTTATGAAAGTAATTAAGACGTTATCGCCCAAATCCTACTGTTTAGATCCTTTCTCCACATCATTGTTAGTTGTCCATATTGAACACCCCATTGAGCCAATCACTATCATGATAAATAAATCTCTTCTTTCTGGCATAGTGCTGGCCCCATTCACACATGCTGCTGTTTTACCTTTGCCAAAATTATCCCCAGAAGAGGTGAATAATTTTTATCTCCCATTCCTTTCCAAGATTTCAGGAAAAGTGGTCCTTTTGCAATTCAAAAAATATTTACCAAAGAACAATCTTTTGGGTAATTTTCAGTCTGCATATAGAGAATTTCACAACACCGAAAATACACTTCTAAAAGTTCAAAACGATCCCATTTGTGCTGCAGACAAAGGACACACGTCTATTCTTGAACTGTTATACTGAGGCGCAGAATTTGATACTTTTGATAGCAGCACTTTGCAAGAAAGATTGTCTAAAACATTTGGACTATTATGGGTTGTCTTTAAGTGGTTTTCTTCTTATGTCAGTGGACGTACTCTGTGTATTATGATAAACAACCAGACTTCCTCTCTATTTGACCTTAACTACGGAGTTCCCCAAGGATCCGTGTCAGGACCTGTCCTGTAAACAAAACCTTTAGGCGCACTCATTGAAAGTTTTGATTTATGTTATCACATGTACGCTGATGACATCCAAGTGTACTGCTCTTCATGTCCAGATTTCCTGCCTTAGTCAAAAAGTTTGAAACTTGCATATCGCATGTTAAAAATTGGATGATTTTTGTTAATAAATTAAAGATGAATGGAGACAAGACAGAGAGCTTCTAGCATTTAGCAGTAAGAGAAAAGCTTCTCCATTTGCTCTTGACCACATGACATGTGCATTGATAGTGATAAGATACTGTTCTCTGCAAAAGCGAAAAATCTTGGTGTTTATTTTGATGCGACGTTGTCAATGACCCATCATATCAATCATTTGGACCAAATCATGGTCTTGAAGCTACGCAGAATCAAATAGATTAGATTCCTTGCTAAATTGATAACCCATGGACACCCTAAAGAGGCTTCAGCTGATTCAGAACAATGATGCTCGTCTCGTGTTGAAAAAACGCAAGACAGATCATGTATCACCCATGTTTAAACATTTACTCTGGCTCCCTGTACAAATCAGAATAGAATAATTTTAAGATCGCTGATCTATACTATAAATGTATTCACGGCTATGTACCTTGTTATTATAAAGATCTTGTCAGTTTGTAAACCCTACTCGCAACTTAACATCAGGTAATAAAGCTTTGTTGTGAGTTCCACGTAAACCATTAAGAAAAGACGGCAATAGAGCTTTTGTAAAATGTGCACCAGTAGTCTGGAATGCCCTTTCCCTTTCCATCAGGGAGGCTACTTCTGTAGATCAGTTTGAGACCCTATTGAAAACAGATTTTCTCATGGTATATGATGGCCTATTAGTGTGACTTGAGAAATTCATCCAATAACCGATGGTTAATGTATATCCTTTTTTAAATTTTTGTACATACATGTATCTGCACCCTTTTTTTTTCTTCTCTGTGTTCGAACTGTTAATGGGCTATGTTTTTGTACAAAGTTGCCATTATTTCAGCATTGTTTGTTTGGGTAGATAAACTATTGTAAAGAGCTGCTAGCCTAGATGTAGGAAGAGGCGCTAGAAAATAACTCATTATTAATATTATAAGTGTTATTATTATTATTATTGTTATTATTATTATTATTATTATTATTATTATTACTATAAAACTGCCCGCGAATTTCGCGGATTTAAGCGAAGACAACGGATTTGGTTTAAAAAAAGAATATAAAAAAGCAAACCTCAATTAAAACGTTCCCTTATTTGCTTTTTGTCCTTATAATGTTGTATTATATAAATTGTGTTTGTCTTCCTCTTTCCACAGGCTTACCTTATGTTCTGCGCGTTTAATATTTTGTTTTTGAGTTTCCTATGAACGCCTTCTCCTTGCTTCTTTATCTCCCTGTAACCGTTCTATCTCCTCTTTACCATAGTCCACCCCCACCCATCTCTCTCTCTGTCTTTGCATCTCTATTTTTGTATGCCGTCTGTCTCTTCCTCTCCTACCTTCTCTTTTGGCCCAAAACCATGGTTTTCTACTGCAGCTCGCTCTGTCTACATTCTGTCTGTACATGTATGTAACTGTTTTTATCCTCCTCTTCATCATAGTTCACATCTCTACTCTCTCTCTCTCTCTCTCTCTCTCTCTCTCTCTCTCTCGCTTCATCTTTACACGTCTATTTGTATACTCATATGTCTTTCTGTCTAATCAAAGCACGTATTGGAAAAGCTCAAGCGGCATTTACTACTTTAGGCAGGTTTTGGAAGACAAGAGACATTTCACTGAAGACAAAACTAAGAATATTCAATTCCAATGTTAAGTCAGTACTTCTCCACGGATGTGAAGCATGGAATGCATCAACAATGTGTATAAAAAGGATCCAGGTGTTTATCAATAGGTGTCTGAGAAGAATTCTAAGGATCAAGTGGACGGATAAGATCAGCAATGAGTCACTATGGGAAAGAACTAGACAGATTCCAGCAGGAGACGAAATAGGAAGGCGACGATGGAAATGGATTGGCCACACTCTAAGAAAGCCATGTGGCAGCATCACAAAGAATATGTTGGACTGGAACCCACAGGGGAAAAGATCAAGAGGAAGACCCAGAGGAACGTGGAGAAGAGTCAAAGACAATAATGTAAAAGACAGTGGACATACATGGAACCATGTTAAGCGGATGGCCCAGGATAGAGAGAGATGGAGGGGCTTTGTTGATGGCCTATACCCTGCTCCAGGGTGAGAAAGGCAAAGAAGAAGAAGATGTCTTTCTGTCTGCTCGTCTCCCACCTTCTCTTTTGATCATGAAGCATGATTTTCTGCTGCAAGATTAATCTTGATAACATACATCGATACCAAGATTCTGAGGCAGGATTTTATTTTATACCGGTATGTGGATTTGAAACAGCTGAGTATAGATTAGCAACAGTTGAATTCTCTTAATCCCCCCTATCTCTCTCTCTCTCTATATATATATATATCTATTTCAGTTTTACTCTGTCTTTACATCTCTAATTATACATGTTGTGTCTGTCCTTCTACCACATTCTCTTTGGTCCTAAATCATGACTTTTTATTTTCAACCACGCCTGTCAGATAATCGTCAAAGATACGATCATTACGTAGATCTAGATCTGGATCTGGATCCATTGCAGTTGCCTTTATCAGTTTTAAGTTCCCTAAGATTCCACAGAGCATGCTTATACGGGGAAGATCCATTGCAGGATTAAATTTCTAATTTATGTCAATAACATCGATGGTTAGCATGTTACGTTGAGTTTTACGTCCCCTAAGCTTCCCGATAGACCGAAGGGTTTTTTTTTTAATTTTTTAAAATTATTTTCTTGAAAAGCAAGAACGAACATGCAATAGCAAAGGTAGTAGATTAGCAACATACCAATAATGACATCAATATCATTGGCGGTACAGATCGTATTAAAGACAACAAGAGTAATAAAAATAACAATAGTATCACCAAAGATTGCACTAGTAACAGTAATAACATTAATAATATTGGTAATATAAATATTTTGTTTTTTAAATATGGATTATATAGTCTTCCACCGCCAAAGGCAGTCTCAAGACCTTACATATTACCCACAGCAGGCCAATACACACCAAAGAAAACTCAACTCATAATTCAGAGCATTATAGTAAGGCTGCCTGATAGGCGCTCAAATACTAACATTCTACAAATTTCAAGCACTGCCTATAGCCAGTACCCATTTAACAAGTGTGGATAAATTGCTTTCCCAAAGCAACTACAGCATGTGTCGTGGTTGGAAACCGAACCCGCGACCGCCTGATCACAAGTCCGACGCGCTAACCGCTGACTATAGAAAAGAATTATATCAATAAAAGAATATACTCGTCAAACCAGTAATAACAGCATTAGTTATTGATATTTTCAAACTGATAATGATTATACTGTAATTTGTTTTATCATTTTGTTTCGTTAAAAAAAACAACAACATATTTTTGATTCTCTAAAAAAAACCAAATAGGCCTACAAGGACGGTAGCAGTAATAACAGTAACAAAGAATAATAATAAAAATAATAATGATATAACAATATATTAATAATAATAATAATAATAATAATAATAATAATAATAATAATAATAATAATAATAATAATAACAATAACAATAATAGTACTAGTAACAATAAATGTTGATGACATTAATATAAATACATAATAATATTATACAGCAACAAAAGATACAGTCATCGTAACAGTAATAAAAGCATCAGTTATTGTTATTTTCAAAAAGATAATAATCATAT
>BMAT01004769.1:0-12271 GCA_019649035.1 Elysia marginata
GCAAAGATGTCGTTTATGCATGTACGTATATGAATAGTAGTGTAGTTATTTTTCTTTGTAATTTTATAATTTTCAAACAAAGATAAGACGTAGATCTATGGGAATGTAGAGGAGGTTACTTGCAGAAGCTGTTAAGTCTTTGATATTTGAAGTTAGACTGTTTTTAATTTCAATAAAGCACTTTCAAAGACAGTTCTGAAAGATATTAATTCTTTTTCTTTAGCAAAAAAAAAAAGATGATGTGGTGAATTTTGTTAGTAATCTTTTAATGTTATAAGCCTAGAGTTCATGATTTCTTTCAAATTCTAGTAATCATTTATATATTTTCCCAAGTCAAAGCTAATTTTCATTATTTTAGGTTTGATACTCCAGTAGGCTATTGGAGTGATGTTGCTGTAAAAGAAAGGGCGACGGTATCAATAAGCCTAAAGTATAGTACCGGTTCATGTGTTTTTGTTGGTTTGTAAAACAAGAAGCCTCCGTTATCATTTACCGGCCTCTTGCAGTTGTTTTGTCATGCTTGCAGCTGTGGCATATAAAAAACAAGCAAAATTTATAAATCACTAGTCTTGTATCATCCCCCTCTCTCACTCTCTCTCTCTCTCTCTCTCTCACACTCTCTCTCTCGGCCGTGTTCAGCAGCCATACACACACGGCGGGCCCCAGGTGGCCACAGAACACAGAAACCATTAATCATCAATCAGCTGACCCGGCTTGACCAGTTGACTCAGTGGAACACGCTAGTTTTAGTAACATAATGTAGGGTACTAGCCTAAGCCTAGGTACTAGCGCTCAACCTGCCACACACCACTTAGACCTGGCCTTAGCCTAAGCCAAGGCCGCTTCGGCTCGGTGACCACATAATGTACGGTAGTCACCCCTTACAGAAGGTCCCTGTGGGCCTGGGAACTTCGTCCCGCTGCCAAGCAAAACCCCTTTGGTACCGCTTCTTGTAGGGAATTTAGTGACCTACCGGAAATTACTCCGTTTTACTTTGCTTCATTTTGATGCGTTACTAACTGGTTGTTAAGACACTATGTCCAATCGTCAGAAAAGCTAATACCTGAAAGTCTCCTCTTATACGACTATAGGAAAAGATGGAAATTAACAACGATTCACAAGTAAATTGGTAGGAAAAAAGGTAAATGAAAAATAACATTCCTGTTGCTTGAATGATAAAAGATGATGATCAAGTCATTGAAAAAATCAGCAGTTGAAAACAGAAAAATAGATATACGTTCGTATAATGTACGTATTTTGTGTACATCGGCAGCAGCTGACCTTGAAATAAATTTTCTTCCTCAAACAATTATGAAACAAACTCATTTTGTCTTCTTTTATCGAGGTTATATTTTACTTTTTTGAAATTGGTGAATGCCATCAATATATCCTATACGATAAGTTGAAGAGGATTTTAAAATTAATTTCCTTCATACCGCTTTTTTCACCAGAATTCGTCAAAATGATTACAAGCTGAGACGCTTTTGTCTAAAATCTATATCGCACTTTGTTGTCTTACCCTTAAATTAGATTATTGGAAAAGAGACTGTGTGAAGCCTTTTGATTTACTGTTACGTTCACTGTAGACCAAAAGTTGATGCAAACCTATGTTAACTATCCAGCTACCAGTTGTAGACTTTGTGATGAAAAAGAAGAATTTTGAACTTTGAACTTCGGTGAAAAGTTCACCGAGAAAGACGGTAAAAGTGAAAAAAATGTAAAACCTAATAAAGTGATATATATAGAAATGAAAATTGAATCGAGGCAGTCTTACGAGTAGTAGAGGTAATTATGATGATTCCGTGATGACGGTGATGATGATAACGATGATGATGGTGATGATGACGGCGATAGTGATGATGATGATGACGGCGATAGTGATGATGTTGATGATGATGATGATGATGATGATGATGATGATGATGATGATGATGATGATGATGATGATGATGATGATGATAATTGTTACGATGGGGTACATAGACCAGGAGGCAAACGACTGCAGTAAAATTCAGCTTGCTTTTTATTACATAGAAAACTACATGAAGTTGGTATACAGGAACAGGTCCATCGAGAGGTATGAATATAGTATGCAAATAAATATTTCTTCGTGCAATCTAGGGCTCAAATTTAAATATTGAGCAGTCTACAGACTCTGACTGATAAACTCGAAATAAACTACTCGTACAAACTTTCTTTAAAATAATATAATCCTGCTGCTAATTCTAACAATTTAAAGGAGTAACTTCCCTGTTTCTAGAGAAATTAAAATACAAAGAGATAACAAATTTTGCGTTTGCCTCTACATAGACATTCAAGATCTTGAACTTCCTAATGATAACTAATGTAAGGGCCTATTATCAGTGTACATGGATGAATGTTGCACTCAATTATGAATGAAAAAAACACAAATTGCTTAGAACTAGATCTATGTAGTCCTAAAAATAGATATGATCTTGATGTTAAAAATTATATAAAAATAGAGATTGAAAAGGTATTCTTTGAAAATAAAGCATATAATTTGGGTTTGGTGATCGATTGTGACCTATCCATGGAACACTATTTAAATTCAGAGTAAAAACCATGAGATAGAACTGTAACGAAGTTAGAGACTGTTTTAGTCTTGTTCCTTAGTGATGCTATGTTCAATATAGGCCTAGATAAATGCTTCGCTTGCTTTGTTAGTGGAATTTGTGGGTATTCGTAGATGTAACTTCATAATGGTTTTCCACATTACCTAAAACTCATTAAAATCTAGAATATCGTCTATTGTTAGTTGTGTAGGTCTAGGCTTCGAGATTCTTCTGGAAATCCCGATATGACGAAGGAGGGATTTTGGGCGACTTATTTTTAACTTGGCTTGTGATTGGATGTCGCTGTCGTATTAGGCCACGCCTTTCCCACCTTTCTTGTACAGGGTAGAAAGTTCGAGCGAGAGCCAGACCATGTGTTCTAGAAGTGTGTTTTGCCTGTAAACTTATGGTTAATTAAAAGAAGAATAGAATACTAGATGAAGAGATAGTGACACAGACACAACTTCGGAGCACAGATACAACATTACAAGTGCGTTAGTAGTTTTGTGCAAAAGTTAGATCTACGATTTGTTTATGCTGGACACTGGCAATTCCACTGTTATTATTTTCGACTGATGCTGGATGTAAATACTGTTTCGTGTTGATTTCTTCGTTTTGAGTTGAATAAACTTATTTTCTACGTTCTTCACACGACTTTTCACGTTTTCAAGATTTTAAAAGGACTCAGAAGTCTCGCATCAGGAGTTTTATTCGTTTACTCAATTATTATTTCTAGTGTTTGTGACAAGAACAATACAAACTAAAAAATGCTAGTGTCCTAAATGCCAGCCCTTGACACACCAGTATTAATTATATTAACAGGAAGCAAGAAATTTTTTAGTTCAGTTAATCAAGGGTTTTCTGTCTGTATTGGTTAAGTCAAAGATATAAATCATCCTTCATGTTAGGTATGTGATTTTATCGGGATTTCGCTGAGCAACTGCCTGGCCAGCATGGATAAGACTGAGCTACAAGTACGTCCCTCAGCTCTATAGAGTCATCAGCAACATGTTTTTCTAGAGACAAAACTTGATATATTATAAGTCTGCTTTGAGATCAAGATCAAGATCTAGATTCTCATCAACTCAAGATTACAATATATATTTACCATAGAAAAATTATAATTTTTAAACTCTACTGTAACAATTCGCAGCAGCACTTTATTTTTTGCTGAAAGGACATCATTCCTTAATCTGTAGCAATGATAGATAAATACTTGTTTTCTAACCTTTGTATGGAAGATGCTGTCGAATGTAGACACCAGTACTTTTAAAGGATTGTAAAGGCATTATGTATGTGAAATAGAGACAGTGTACACTACACGCATGCATGTTTCAAACATCTTCAAAAAACTTGAACTATGACTTAAATGCAGTATAATCTTGAAACCATTCCATTTAAAAACTACTTGTTTCCCAACCTTTGTATGGAAGATACCGTCGAATGTAGACACAAGTTTATTTAATGGAATGTAGAGGTAGTATGTATGTGAGTTAAGGATAATTCACACCTACACATTTCAGTCATCTTCAGGGAACATTACCTATGATCTAAATGCAGTCTAATCTTAAAACCTTTCCATTTAAAATACTTGTTTTCTAACTTTTGTAACGAAGATACCGTCGAATGTAGACACCAGTACACCTAATGGATTGTAAAGGCTTTTTGTATGTAAGTTAGAGACATTGTACACTACACACCTACACATTTCAGTCATCTTCAAAAGACTTCAACCATGGCTTACATGCAGTACAGTTTTGAAACCTTTCCATTTAAAATATACTTGTTTTCTAACCTTTGTAAGGAAGATACAGTCGAATGTAGACACCAGTTCATTTAAAAGATTGTAAAGGCTTTTTGTATGTGAGACAGGGACACTACACACCTACAAATTCCAGTTATCCTCAAGAGACATCAACTATGACTTAAATGCAGTACAATCTTAAAACCTTTCCATTTTAAAGATCGTCATTGTCTAACCTTTGTAAGGAAAGTACAGTCGAATGTAGACACCAGTTCATTTTAAGGTTTGTAAGGCCTTTTGTATGTCAGTTAGGGACAGTGTACATTACACACCTGCACATTCCAGTAATCTTTAAAAGACATCAACTATGACTTAAATGCAGTACAATCTTGAAACTTTTCCATTTAAAAAAAATACTTCTTTTCTAACCTTTTTAAGGAAGATGCAGTCGAATGAAGACACGAGTATATTTTTAGGATTAAAAAGGCTTTTTGTTTATCAGTTAAGGAGAATGTACAATACACACCTACACAATACAGTCATCTTAAAGGGACATTAACTATGATTTAAATGCAGTACAATCTTAAAACGTCTCCATTTAAAAATATATTTTTTTAACCTTTTTAAGGAAGATACCATCAAATGCAGACACTAGTGCACCTAATGGATTGTTAAGGTATTATGTATGTGAGTTAAGGGGAGTGTACAGTACACACCTACACAATTCAGTCATCTTTAAATGTTATTAACTATGCAGTACAATCTTGAAACCTTTACATTTCAAAGATCGCCATTGTCTAACCATTTCGAGGAACATACCGTCGAATGTATACAACAATACACTAAAAGGATTGTAAAGGCTTTTTGTATGTGAGTTAGGGACAGTGTACACTACACACCAGCATGTTTCAATCATCTTCACCTATCAAACTAACCTTCATCATTTCACGAACAAAAGTACATTCCATTAACAGATGAAGAAAAAAAAACAAGCAAGTAGTTTAATTAGAAGAATGTTAGCTCAATCTGGAAACAAAGATTTCTTAAACTTTAAAACTGGTGGTCCACCAATTATTCACAAAGAGCCCCACAGCCAAGGAAATCTTTAGATGACGGTAGCTCACCAACAAAAAGAAGACGAACAAAACACATCTCAGCAATTCGGTCCTCTCTTGCAGGAGGTAAACTGATAGCAGCTCATGCTCAAGAAGAAAGAGACATTAGAAGTGTGACATCAGAGAGAGCTAGGGAAATTAATATGTGGGTTTAAAAAAATGGAGAAGCAAAAATATAATACCTGAATCATACGCTTTAGCTGTGAAATCAAAACTAGGACTGTCTTGGGATAAATTTAAAGATATGACCAGAATGCTTCGGCCACACCAAATAGGAGTTGAAAGCTAGAGTGCTCAGAGTAAATTGCAGGAAAGCATATTGCCTGAAGATTTAGTCGTTGTGAATGATGATTTTTCATTTAGAAATGATAAAAAGAACAAGTTCTAATGTCAGTATAAGCAATATTTATAGATGTCTTTAAGGGTTATAATTTCAACCTATTGAAACAATATGATACGCAAAGTAAACTGTCATGGCATCAAGGAAAGATACCAGAAAATGAAATATGGGTGAAGATAAGAGGGGATCACGGACAGGGTTCATTTAAACTTACTATCCAGCTACTTAACCTAGAAAAGCCAAATTCTAAGTTTCTGCCAGATAATGTATGTGCACAACCTCCAAGTATTAGTGACTAGAATTAGGGACAAAGTTTATTCTCTACAAACATCATCTTGAAATGGTAAAAAGCTCTCTATCTTCTTGTGGATGGACTATCATTTTCTAGCTGATATCCATGGGATATCTGGATCATCTGGAACACATCCTTGTCTTTGGTGCCTTCAAGCAAAAAAAGACATGCCAATCCCAAGAAATTCAGAAAATCTTTTAAAAGCCAGGACAGAGCAAAACATGAAAGACGATTGTAATAAGTTTTGTAAAGAGGCTAAAGGTGATTTATCAAAAGCTAAACACTTTAATAATGTTATTAGATCTCCCATGCTGCCGATTTCGATCGCAGACACAGCAGTTCCATATTTGCATATTCTTTTAGGTGTTGCGAAAAAAACACCACCAGTTACTTGAAGAACAGTGTGACAAAATAGACAAACAAATAGCGGCAGAATGGGCAGAGATAGGTCTAGAGGGTTTTTCTTCAAATTTCAGTACATACATAAAGGACTTAAGAGAAATAGAGAAACTGGAGGAGAAGAAACGATTGCAAGAAACAAAGCTAGTCTTCTTAGAAGAATCCCTCAGTGTGTGGCAGTACTCACTATTGGACAACTCGAGAAAAGAATCTATAGGCTTGACGACAGAATGGAGAGAAAGAAGAACACAATGAAATTATATGTGCTTAGGTGTGGACCAGTGTGCAGCAATTTAGACTGAGTTCTTAAACCCACAACATCACTATGCAGGCGCACCATGGTAGATCATTTACAGATAACCACAGTAGAAGTACATACAACCATCTGTCAACGAGTTTATTTGCTCTAGTATATTAACTCAAACAATGAAGAACACAAATCGCCAAAAAATTATTGATTATGCAGACCCACTTCAAAAAACATTAATTTTCATATTGCAAACACACTTTTCTTTAACATTCACAAAGCCCTTTCACACAGCAGACCCATAGACAGCACTACACCCGGGACAATTCAAGAAAAAATAGACACGTACATGTCATTTCACATGCTCAATGACAGTAATAAAATTTTTCCCAAACTTCTTTTTCTGGAGCACCATTGTACCTAGTGGATAGAGAGATGAGGTTTTAGCATTGGTCTTCATGGGGAGCAGGGTGTGGAACTGGTGCAAACCTGGAAACCAAACCCAAGGCACAAGGAGAGCAGAAGACCGACTGAAAGTGATAATGAAATCATGTTTTAACCCAGGTCTCTCCAACCCTTCACAGTTTATTTCCACGTGCTATGAAGCGTAAAAGGACAAGCAAGTGAACGGTCAATTTTATGTGGTCTAATACACTGACACAGTGAACTACATGTTGTACAGACTTCCGGTTTGACTTTCCTGGTGGATGGTCGATGTTTACCTCGGCTCCTAATCTGAGTCTTTTTTGCTTGTTCTCTGTGGTTTTCTCACAAGAATTTACAAGGACAAGTACCTTTTTGGTTTATTTTTGCTTTGTGTTTGCTATTTTTGCTTTGGATATCATTTTGGATCTAGTTCTTTGATATTCTGACCGCCAGAATTCACCAGTCACTGCAGGCTCTTACTGTGTTACAGTCGCCATGATTAGATTCTTGACACGATTTAAGTAGGGTTGTAGATCTAGTTGTGTCATAAACATACGGTGAATGACAAAGCTCTTTAATCAAAACTGAGGACTTCAGTACATTCTTTTGATATATATTTAAAATCCGCCCTCTCTGTTTTTTTTCTCTAGTTGTTTTCGTTTTCATCGTTTTCCTTATCCGTAACTATATCTCTATCTGTCCGGTTTCCTTTCTTCAAATCCAAGCTCTTGTTTTTGTTTACCATTAGTGGGTCTCGAAGGTTTTTTTTTAATAGCTCCCCGGCCCCTTCATTGTCCTTTGTTTATTATAGAGCTCTACCTACTCCGACATTTATTCTTTGTATATCTGCGGTCTCTGTAAGCTTTTCTTATCTTATTATCTATCAATTCGCAACGTTCTGCGGTTTCAGTTTTCTTTTTCTCTAATCTAATACTGTTGTTTCCAATCTCTTTAAACAGCGATAGTTTGCGCTAAATTTAGTAACAAGTCACATACCCGGGACGAGTTGTGCGCCTAGCGCTGCACAAATTATTGTTGGTGTGTACAGAGTGAAAACGAGTGCACCATTTAAGCAGCCAACCGTTTCTCACAACGCATAGTCTACCTGAGTAATAATTATTGCTGCTGGTCTCCCCAGTTTGTTTTCAAACAACTATTATAGCTAGCTCTAGTGCTTTGCTTGAAAAAATAAATTAATAACTTGCTCTGTAAACACCCAACAAGGCTAACACAGGTTTTCGTACAAATCGAAACGCGACATGAGCGAGCCAGCTAATAGTACACAACCGGTTTTTTACAACCGCACGCGAACTGCCCCACAATGTGGATACATATGAAATATGCGCGGCCGCTGAAAAAACCGCTGGTAGAGGAAGCATGATGGTCGCGCAACGTATCGGAGCTCTCTGGAGGTTATACCCGCTGGATAGAGAGACACGCGTGAAACTTTTGATCGAAGGGATCACTATAAAGAATCAAAAAATAAATTTGCACTCGCAAAACCCTTTTATTGTCAGGGGAAACTATGAAACGCCAAGCACAAGGCTATCATTATATCAATAAGTGACGTGCCAATAAGCTACAGCAACACAATGCTAGAGACCAATCTTACCAAACTTGGAGTAAAAATAGGATCCAAGATCACAATGGAAAAGATAAGAGATCGATCAGGAAATCTGACTGATTGGGTCACTGGCAGGAGAATTGTTTGGATAGAAATGCCAGCAACAACACTTCCATTCTTGACACAGATGGGTCCTTTTAAGGCATCGCTCTATTACAGGGAGCAAAAAAATGTGTGCCGAAGATGTTTCCGACAAGGACACAAAACCGAAGAATGCAAAAACGAGGAAGTTTGCTTGAAGTGCGGGAAGCCAGGCCATCGAAAATCAGATGGGAAATGCGAAACGAGCAGCCTTACTGAGAATCTGGACCATCTGGACAACGAGCCAGGTCGCGATGAGAGAGAAGACATGTACACTGAAAATGACAATGATGGAGAAATGGAAGAAGGAGAGGTCAGTTCTGAGGAGGAGACCAATGAAAATGACATTGATGTTGGCGAAGTGGAAGGGAGAGAGGAGGAGAGCGATAATATGTCGATAGTCAAGGATGTGACAACATGGAGAAAGACAACACAAATGTCAAACTAAAGTCACAAGAGTCTAAAGGAACTCCAGATGAAATTGTCTCTCTAGCAGATAATGAGAAAAGAAATGAAAAACAGAAGAATCTGACAGAAAATATCATGAAAGATTCTATAAAAGATAATAGAGAGGGACGTACAGAAGAGAAGCCTGCGGAGAGAGGGAGGAGAAAACAAAAGAATCAAAAAGAAATCGGAAAGAAAGATTCACAAGAGCATACACTTCCCTTCCTCTTAAACAAAGCACGATCATTGAGTCAAAAAAGAAGTAGGCCACGATCTACATCGCCCACTCAGGAAGAAGAGCGAAAACAGAGACCCAAAACAGAACAGAATCCAGAAAATAAACAAAAAGGCAAATGATAACACTGATGGGCAACTCTAGATTTTTTAGATGGCTAACAAACTAAATATTCTCACCCTTAATGTACAAGGGTTGAGAGATGACAAAAAAAGAAAAACAATGTTAAGGCTATTTAAGAAGGAAAAGATTCATGTTATCGCATTGCAGGAGACGTACATAACAAAATAAAAATTTAAAACCTTAAAAAAAGAGTGGGGAAGGGGTTATCCACTTCGCAGAGGGGACAAAAAGAAGCAAAGGTCTTATTACCTTGTTTGATAAATCCCTAGAGGCAGATAAAGTGCAACAAGTATACCAGAGCGATAGGATCATAATATCATCTCTGGATCACGAGGAAGGCACATTTTATATTGTGAACGTACATAGCCCGAATAAAGATCAAGAGAAAATGCAATTTATGAACCAGCTTGAAAACACAATAAAAGAAAAAGTGAGAAAAAATGGACTAATCAATCTGATCTGCATGGGTGATTTTAATACAGTAATGGACAATGAAATGGATATCGTCACAGGGAATACACACCCAAGAGACACAGTTGACAAACTTAACAATTTAACCAACCAGCTGCAATTAACAAATGTCTGGAGAGTAAACAACCCGAAACAAAAAGAATACACATGGAAAAGAAATACACCAGTTGTCGCTAGACGGCTAGACTATATCTTTTTGGGAAATAATAAAATGCCACATGTTGAAAATTCATACATTAGTTCCTTTTGTTTTACAGACCATAGAGCTGTGAGGGCTATGTTAAATTTTCAGAACTTTAGACTAGGTCCATCATTCTATAAATTAAATACTAGCCTTCTAAATGACCCAATATATGTTGATATGGTAAATTAATATCTGGACGGAATTAACAACGCATATGAATATCTTGATCCCCACCTTAAGTGGGAGATGCTGAAAAAAGAAATAGCTGAGAAGTCTCAGGAATATAGTAAAATTAAAAAAATAAAATTTAAGAGTGACACATATTTAAAACAACAAAACTTAAATGAGCTGGAAAAAATTCTTTCAAATGAACCTGATAACCAAAACGTTTTAAACCAAGTAAAAAAGATAAAAACAACACGATATACTCACTCAAAGAGAATTCGGGTAACAAAATCAACACGCCTATTGAGGTCTTGGAAAAAATATGCAAGTTTTACGAAAAACTGTATTCAGAACAAAAATCAAATAACGAAGTTGAACAACTATCCGAGATGTTTATATAAGATCTAAGAATCCCAAAAGTAAAACAAGAGGACAAAGAACTGTGCGATTCCACTATAAGAGAAGAAGAAATTGCAGCAACTCTAAATTTAGTAAAAACAATGAAAAATAAATCCGACCCTGGATTAGACGGAATACCTGCAGAATTTTACAAATTCTTTCGGGGGAAAATAAAACATCACCTACTGGCCTCTTACCAGTACAGCTACCAAAACGGATACCTATCACCAACGCAGAGAAAGGGTGTTATTACCCTTTTACACAAAGGAAAAGATCTGCCAAAAGATGATCTTGGAAACTGGAGGCCACTTTCGCTGACTAATGTCGATTATAAAATTTTGGCGAAAGCTCTGGCTCTTAGATTAAGAGAGACACGCGTGTTAAATATCTAATCGATAAAGATCAGAGTGGGTTTATAAAAGGCAGGAATATCTCCAAAACTATAAGAGAACTAGCAGATATAGTAGAATACCAAAGCAACAATAATTCACAAACCATTTTACTAGCAATTGACTACCAAAAGGCCTTCGATTCGGTATCAGTTCTTTTTATGTTACAGTCGTTCAAACATTTCGGTTTTGGTGAGAATTTTATAAAATGGATTAAGATACTTCTTCAACAACGAACAGCAATGGTAAAAAACTATCCCGTTCAAGTAAGCAAGTCGCTTAGAGAGGCTAAGCAAGGACCTTCGCTATGAAACTCCTTTTTTAAGGAGCGTAGTGGCGACATGGTATAAGCTATGTTTCTCTAAGTGGCAAGGCGGTGGGTGCCGAAGCATCTATAAGTCGAAGGTTCGGGTCATACCAAAGGCAGACATTTCGGGCATTTCCACTAGAAAGCCTACGTCTATCCACTGCTAATTTCATACCTTTAAAATCTTTCAATCAATGGTAAAAAACGGAGGTTATATCTCGCGAGAATTCCCATTAGAGAGGGGAGTTAGACAGGGCTGTCCTATATCACCATTGCTGTTTATAATAGCTGTCGAGTTAACTTGCTATAAGCATTAGACAAAGCAATAATATAAAAGGAATTCAGATGCCAAACAATAGCTCCTCTTTAAAAAAAAAGCAATACGCTGATGACACTACGTTATTACTAGGAGACAGAATGGACTTCCGAGAAGTAATATCAAAAATAAAAGAATTTCAAAGATTCTCTGGTCTTCACCTCAATACAAGTAAATACCAAGCTCTGGTCATGGGTCAGACAGGAATTTATGGAACTGAAATAATGGGAATAGAAAATATTGGGAGTCTATTTTAACGCATCTTCTCCTCCAGAACTCATTGAAGACAACTGGAAAAAACGCCTTAATCAGTTAGAAAGAATATTTGCTCTATGGTCAAAACGAAATCTATCGATTTTAGGAAAAATTTTGATAATCAAAACCTTTGGATTAA
>BMAT01004771.1:62412-77776 GCA_019649035.1 Elysia marginata
ATTATTATTATTATTATTATTATTATTATTATTATCATTATTGTTGTGGTTGTTGTTGTCATTGTCATTATTATTATTATTATTATTATTATTATTATTATTATTATTATTATTATTATTATTATTATTATTATTATCATTATTATTATTGTTGTTGTTATTGTCATTATATTATTATAATCATTATTATTATCATAATTATTATTACGCAATAACTTGAAAGATGTCAGATTACCTGTCTTAATGGAACTACGAAACCCAACAAAACGCAACAATTACTGGAGTCAAGACATTTCAACTTCGTTAATTTGCTTGATAGACCCAATAGTAGTTATTGAAGCTTCAAATGTCACTCTGCCTGGTTCAGATAATATTGTGGCGATCCCTATGGCACTTAATGAAGAGAGGCATTTACTCTCCTACAGTTAAAATAGGGATGAACAAGCTGTGCCTGTTATATACCTGTACTTTGCCGGCAGTGGCATAGAATCGCTGCCATCTTAGGTACTCTTTACAAAGCCAAAGCCCACCACTGACTACGCAGGTTTGCCTTACGATATACCTTGAGGCGACGTTCAGGTATAAACCTTGAGGCAATTGAAGGCTGGCGGAAGGCGACCTATGGCGGCATTTAAGCCAATCCATCAATACGCACCCGTACATTAGGCAGTCAAAGCCTTTCGATTTTCAAAAAAAGACGCCTGCTTGGTAAGCACTAGATGCATCTGTATCCCTAGATCTCGAGCTTTCAACTTGAATATCAGCAGAAGCACCGGGTAGAATTATAATAGTTCCAGAGATGTGCAGAGATAGACTAGAGTCTATGAGACACGTACTCTTAAAAATAAAAATTGTTGTGTCAATGGACTGAATGCCGGTGGCTTCACATACTTTGCTTGCATCTCTTTTGTTTTGTTCTTGATTGGCAGTTTATTATTATTTTTTATAGCGCTGCCTCGAAAATGTGACTAAATTTTCATAGGCTAAATCGCTCAACGTTTGTAGTAGTCCCCACTTGTATTTTTCCATAAAAACTCTTGGCTTCAATAGATTTCAAAATAATAAAGAAGATGCTCTTATTATTGCCATGGTTAAAGCAAGTTTTGAAACATGTTATCACTAGTTGCTGCTGTGTTATTTTTTTTGTTCACCCTCTTCCTTCCTTTCTCTCTATCTTCCTCAAAGTTAATGCTAGCAGTCCACACGAGTCAAATCTCACAAAGGTAACTCTACAAGACATTGGTGCTTTATATTGCCTGAACTTATATACATTAACAAAAATTACCACCACAAAAAATAAAAATCTTTGAGTTATTTCTTCATTCCAAATACAAATAGAGAAAAGAGGAATAGAATGAGTCTTCTTTTAAAAAACGTTTTCTTAAGTTGACTTCAGTCATCCAACTTATTTTGACTGATCTCGAGACAGAAAAGACCTGCTTTTAGTTGGTTCAAGACATTACATTTAAAATCGATTAAAGCATTCTAAACAGTTACAGTAAGCCTTTGCGGCGTTTTAAAATCGACACTTACAGTAGCAATCAAGATGACATTTTATATCGAGGTTGTGCATATTACGTGAATATTACGTTTCCATCTCAAAAACGGGGCACGCTCTCGTAAGAGTGGCGAATAACTCTTAATCAATGTTATCTGAGATGGATGAATTACGGTTCTTGAATTAGAATCTATACCGTCACATTGATCAGAAATAGTGCCCAAAAGAGATTTACTCTACACCTCCGTGAGTGTCCGCCATTTAGTGGAGAAAAGTAATATTTACGTGAGATACACAGCCCCAATACTCTCTGCAATAGAAAGAACAACGATAAATTTTAATTTAAATCAGAAGAAACGTCGCAATACCTGAAACCTAAGTAGATCTGCGCCGATGCTGATATCTGTGAACTCTGGCGCTCTGGATCGTAGAGAGCTTGTACTGGTGTTGCTCAAAGTGGCCGTCAGCTTGCGCCGCTGCCCGTACTCACAGCGAGGTCTGTAGAAAAAAAATTGCGTTTGTAGCTAAAGAATGATACAAAAATTAATTGTACAAATGTTCAGCTGCTGCATTCTTAGTCTTACTTTTTCTGCTTTCACTGCAGATGCTGTTGACGATGCTGCTACTGCAATATTCCTACCATTACAACTTTTTAAAAATAACTGAATAAGCTTACTACAACTGCTGGTGGTGGTGGTGGAGGTAGTTGTCCTGTTGCTATTCGAATATTTATACTACTACTGCTACTACTAACACCACTACTACTAATACTACTACTACTACTACTACTGCTACTACTAACACTACTACTACTACTACTACTACTACTACTACTGCTTCAACTAACACCACTACTACTACTACTACTACTACTACTACTACTACTACTACTACTACTACTGCTGCTGCTACTGCTACTACTACTACTACTACTACTACTACTACTACTACTACTACTACTACTACTACTTTCATCACTTAGCTCTATGCATTACTTCAACTCATGTTACAGCTTCGTACTACCTGGTCATATGTACAGTAGGTGGGGCTATTGGGGAGTGGTCAGAAGGCTCTGATCTTCGCCCCCTGTCATCTTCCTGACTGACAGTGGCCGAGATTTGGCTGTCGTCTATGGTCACAGAGTTCTCGTTCTTGCTGTAAGCAACCTGAAACACTTCCTTGTGGTCACGTGTCAGAGCACCACCCACGTAAGAGGGCGAACTGTTGGAGTGACGTCAAAAAGATGAAATAGATTAGAGTAAAGGAATGTAATACTCTGACCGCCAAAAGAAGGGCAACACCGGATGTTCAACTCAGGAACCAATAAACAAATCAGGGCATATTGTCCACTGTTTTAGAGATAATTTCTTGCTCTTTTTGTGATGATAACGGCGAAACATTTGGCGCCCTGCAATGATTGAAAACTTATCAAAGTACAAGGCCCTCATTAAAGTAGTTTTAAAGACAAAAAGGTATCATCATTAGAAATCACAGTACGAACTAAGCAGCTGCTTTTATCAAATCAAATCGTATCCTAGTCTTGGGATTTACGCTTGCGATGTGAAAACTGTTGTATCCGGTTCACTTGGACTCGTTCCGAGACATAGTTTGCTATTTATGTATGCATTCTTACACCTCTGCGAGTATGTGTGTGTGTTCAATTTGTTTTTTCATTTCATTTCGAGTATGAAGAAAAACCACACAAACTAGTGCTTCCAAGGACAGCTCCGCTTATTAAACGGTGAATGGAAATCGCTCCCTTCAATTTATGTATGGCTTATTATGTAAGCTACATTTTGGCCTTCGTATTTTTTGCATTATTTTTTGTCTTTATCCTTTTTCAATTTTTTTTCTTGACAATATGATGATGATGATGATGATGATGATGATGATGATGATGATGATATTCTAAGAATGTTTTAGCTCCATATTAAAAACTTTCTTAGCTTATTATTTATGTATATTACTTGATAAAGACTTATTTCTAGTCGACTGGTTCTGGTACATTAATAGATGCACTTGCTGCGATCATAATTATTTCCCTGTACTGTTCAAGCAATATGCATTATGGTCGGATGAGTCAGTTTCCTTTTTCTTCATGTACTGCACGTTACGGCACATTCATTTGGCGTTGCGGTCCATTGGCGGTCCGCAGGTTGGCGTTTAATCCTTGGGACGAATTACACATTTTTGCTTGCCGGAGTCACGCCTTAAATGGGCAGTGAAAGATATCATAGGCCAGAGAGGGACGCGCTTTTAGTTCTGCTCCCTAAACATTCAGACGTATGTTTGGCTGGTAATGGCCTTACCTGGAATCCATGCCAAGCGCTCACAGCATTTAAAAGGATTAGGCGTTGTTTAAAAGAAACCACTTTTTTCTTTCACTTTGATTAGAACAATACAGTAAAATAGTTGTTAGTGTATATACACAGCGCATTACCGTCTCAGCACTTTTGTCCGTCACCCTCCATGCTGAAAGGCACTTGCTTTGAAGACGACAGCATAATAAAATGGAGGACATTATTGCTAGGACGAAAGAGGCGTATCTTATGAAGATTTTTCTTAAGCTGACAGCAGAGCAAACGTGGCTCGGAGGTCCCCCCAAAAAAAGTTTGTATTCTGTTGTTTTTATATCTAATAGAGTGAATCCAAAAGGCCTAAAATGCTTGCCTTGGTATGAATCGAGCCCTCGACTAGGCGTCATGCTTTGTAGATAATGATAAAACTTTTACAAACTGGACAGCACCTACTGTAAAAGATTCCCTCGTTGTTTCATCTTAAACCAAATTTAATGTGTGATCAGGCCAGTAGGCATACTTCGTTGTTTCTGTCTTTACCGCAACGCCATGTTAAACCAAAATATTTCTCTCTTATCCTCCCAACGATGATAAATCTGACACGGGTTAGAAACAGTTACAATAGCTGTATTAACAGTTAGTATAATAAGAAATCTGACGGTATTGCCACGCCCTTTGTCTGGATTGAATTGCTATGGCAACAGAAGACTCAAGCCTGACTTTGATTAAAAACGATACCTTATTAGCTTGTTACATTTGTTCATTCACGTAGCTTGAGAAATATTATCGCTGTGGTGGATAGACGGGTTGTTTCTTTCTTTTTTAATTTGACATTATATTTTCCACAAACAAGCTACATCAAAACTGTCATGAAATAAAAGTTTTGGTAAAAAAAAAACATTATTTCTGGACAAAGCAGTTCGCTTTTTAGTGTCACGCATTTTCTTTTTTTATTAACAAGACTCATAATTCACGATGAGACAAGGCCTGTCCCAGATATAAAAAGAATAAGTTCTTACAAAAGTGAGTGAGTGAAGTTCTTTATAAACCATCATTTAAAACTCACCACTAACCATTTTAACCATTGTTTCGTTCTCCAGGCGAATTCAATTCTTCAACAAACTTTTAGGGGCTGTTGAATCCATATTTTTTGTTCAAACAGGTTTTTGTTTAGCGAGGGGCGATAATCCTCCGAAATAAGTCATTCGAGTACAAAAAACATTGCTGATTTAATTCCGTTTTCCTCTGTTGCCAATTTCCGCTGAATTTTTCACCATGCTTCCATCTACCGGAGCATGGGTGCTTAATTGATTTATCTCGTTTCAAGTTATAGAATGGTTACAATAAAATTTTAATTTCTAAGATCGGTCTATCCAAATTTCATTGTAGTACATAGAGGGTCAATATACTTTTTGAACAGTTTAATTTTGATCTTCGTCGCGAGCATCATTATCATCATTATCATCACCATCATTGTCATCACCGTCGTCTTCATTGTAGTCATCATTGTCGTCGACAGCATAATCTTCATTATTAATACCATCATCACTGTTACCTTCATTTCCATGGCCACCTTCATCATTAACAACATATTTATCATCCTCTTCATCGTTCTCAGTTTTACCGTCTTGACCCCATTCATCGCCCCTGTTATCTACGTTATTACACCACCACTGCCACAAATGCCATCTTCACTTTTAACACCACCATCAAAATTGATGTTCAATTCAATTCAGGTTTCAAACCGCCCCCTCTTCGCCCCAGAGGCCGAGTGTCTATCCAAGACCAGGCGGCCACAACAACCAATCAACTGCCGTTTCTTTGGGTTACCTGATAGTGTACTGGGGCCCGTAGGACCTGGCCATGGAGAGCGTGAGGTCAGAACTGTCAGACTGGAAGTGTGGTGAGGCCTGACGGGGGGAGATGCGGTTTCTGCCCACGTACGACACAGCATTAAGCGTCTTGCAGATGCTGATCAGGGAATGGAAGAGGAGGACGACAATCGGTAGATATTTTTTAGGGATGATGATCGATTATGGTGATGCAGATAGAAAATATGAAGATAGCGGTAATAAAAGATATTAATAAGGTGATCATGATGACGATGAGGATTATATAACGACGATGATGAAGACGATAATTATGATAAAAATAATAAGCTTAAGGCGTACAGCTGGGAGACTTTTACAGAGATTTTTGTTTGCTTGTTTGTTTTGTCGTTGTTCCATTTTATTGGTACCTATGCAGGTATTGATTTTCCTACATATGTACGTCTTCTATTACGCTTAAAAAATTACTTCAAAGAATGATTTTAAAAATGTCCACACCAACTTTAAGATTACGGCTGACGCTAAAGGTAATCATATTGGTTATATCGTGCTATATTATAACGTATGCTGGTAAGCGATATAAAAAGAGATCGAACGCGTCTGGTTTCATAACATCGTTTCACCTATATCATTCGACACGTTTCTATAACTTTGTACTTTTTTTATTCTGTGTATCCTGTGTAATTAGAACTGGAAAACTGGATATGGTTATAAAATTAATGACTATGTATGATGTTCTCTTTGTTTTTTGTATTCACTTTGATTCAGTTTGTTTAGTTTTTTTTGTTTTTTTCTGTCTACAAACCTGTGGTAGGCGGTGAGTATAACAGCGAGTCCTGCAGAGAAAGATAACAATATCACCATGGTAACAGCTACACGCTCTTCCTGTGAGGAGTTGGGGTCTTTCTCAGCGTAGAAACTTCTGAAAATAGAAAAGAAAACATTATTCATGTATGCGTTCTAACAAACTACTGTATCGAGTCGCTAGTTTCGATTATTTTTCTTTTTCGCCATTACCCGATACTAGATTTCGAGGTTATAAGAACACAGCATATTACCAATCAAATACAAGAGGTGAAAACGACTTGATAAAAATAATCAAAATTGGCCATGGTCTGTAGCGTTAGCTACTCAAGGAAGGAAAGTTTTAGAGGGCGGCCATATTGCTTTTATCATAGCAATTACTTTTGACGAGTTTGAGGAGAATGCACTGAATTATAATTAGAGGAGCAGAGGAGTGAATATAGGATTGAGTCGGTCTGAGACTAATCTCGGGGCCTTCGACTTAGTATCCGGACACCTTACCGACTGAGATGAGATGTGCTATCCAAGCTAGCATGCTAGCAAAAAGACATCAAGACATTTCTCTCAGGATATAATTATACCTATCATCTTAACGAGAAACTTTGTTAATTATTGCCGAGGGCAATTACATTCATTTGTTTTCAAAGGGTAGGCTAATAGTTAAAAATTGTATTTCTATATTTTCGTTATATAATGTATCAAATTTCATTCAGCTTAATAGATTGAAAACAACAAAAGGGCAGCGATTAGTGCGCAAGATAGCGGTCGACAGGCAGGAGACACAGATTGACCTAAAGAGAGAAATACAGAAAGAGAGGAAGGAAATCGATCGCTTTTAATTTAAAAAACAAAGCATGCAACTAAAAACTCAGATCAAGCTGGAAGCCTCTTCAATTTTATTTTTTTTTACATTTCAAACAAAACAAATTTTAAAAGACTTGCCCTACTAACATTGGCCTTGGAGCAATGTCCAGGTATGTTTACACGTAATTAGGTCACACGGTTTTACCGACAAGTTTATAGGCCTACAGAATGCATGTAGTTGTACACGCAAGAGTCAATAATGATTTAACACTGCAGCAAGAAAAGCATAGAAAGCACTTCAGCTAAGTACATGACAAAATAGCGCGATGGACGGCCTGATCAAGATTAAAATAACCTTGTATCAATTTAAAAGCACGAAGATCAAAATGTAGGCCGCAATGCTGGAGCTGAACACAGTTTCTTACATCAGCCCCACATTTTAACATTTGTCATGTAAAGAGCAGGCTTTCAACTTTTTTGTTTTATGCAATCAAATTTATCTAAATGCAAAACATTATAGGTCATAACAGGGGAATGTAGCATTTTTCAAATGTTTGACTTGTTTCCGAAGGTGGTCACAGTTTCCCCGCGTCAGTTTTCAATAATACAGGCTGCAATGAAACAACTTTCAACGAAAAGCCAGTAAACAAGAAAGATCCGAACCATTAATTTCTCAGGCCTGCATACTAACAAGGGTTAAATAGTCAATGGGCTCATTAAATAACAAAAACAAATTAATTAAATCATGAAGGCCAATGTCAAATTGCCCAAACCAGAGGAAAGTGGAAACACTTTGTTTTAAATAACTGACTATCCCAGAGGGCAGAGTATGTGGATATCTCGTCAAATGGGCTTTACATTCGATCGCCGTTCGAGCAGGTTCGAAGTCGCACCATTTCTAAATGATGCAAGTAACAATTCTTGTATCTTATTCGAATTTGCTCTGTTCATCACTGATTAGTGGTACTTTTTTATCCCATAATCTTCTATTAACTCCAACTAAAAGGAAGTCTTAAGTCAGATTATAAGACTGATCGTTTCTCTGTGGGGTGACTGGTCTGTTCACTGGGATGCCTCAGGTTTTAGGTCGTGAAAGTCACAATTTAGGTCACCTTACACAACAGGTGTAACCAGCTGGAGAAGGGGAAATTTAATGATCTATCTCGTTTGAGTTTTAACTTAACTAGTACTTTTATGCTATGGGCCTGTCCAAAACAAAGTTTGATGTAAAATACAGGGTTTAAGACGTCTTATCATGATTGTAGGGCTTGAGCCTGCAACACGGCGGTCCAAGGTCATAATGTATGAATTTATGAGTGGCGGAGTAGAAGTCTGTGTCTCGAACTTACCTCATGAATGGATCTAGTGTAGACAAGGCGAACCTGGAGCTGTGAAAATAGGACAAGCTGAGCGTCATACTGAGCAGGGAGGATACCACCCAGTTAGTGATGACACACCTGGACACAAGGCGACGTCTGCTGGTCAGGTTGAGCCCGGGTTTCTTGATCGTTCTGTGTCTGCTCGTGGGATCGGAAGAGTTAACGAGAATATTAGCACCCCCGCATTTTTATGTTTTTCATTTTTTTTTTACTGTTGACGTGAAAAGCAGCGGTGCTGATGAAAGTGGTTACGATTGTCGTTTGGTAGTGAGGTTGGAATGATAATGATGTTGGATCTGATGGTGGTAATAATGATGGTGATAAAGAAAATCATGATGATAATAATGATGATGATGATGATGATGATGATGATGATGATGATGATGATGATGATGATGATGATGATGATGATGATGATGATGATTATGATGATGATGATGATGATGATGAGTGAATAAGTCCCGGACACTTTCTTTCCTCTAGACACGGCTTCAGCAAGCTAATATGTGAGTTCTGAAAAAATTCTTCCTTGTTGAAAAACTTTCTGTTCTGTTTTTGCCATTATGCCAATTTTCTGCCTACTATAATTAGTTTTGCTTTGCTAAAGAAAAATTAATTTTTTAAGCACAATGTTATTATCTATCCTGCGTTTCTTTATTTTTTGTTACACTATCTTTTCCAGACTTCACTGAGGCTGATGTTAGAATTCTAAATGTAACAATTGATATTTTTGTAGCGAATAGCAAATGAGAAAATACAAAGACTACGACATTATTCATGTTTTTTGGAAAATGTGTCGCAAATCGAATTAAAATATGAATTTCAAAAAATCTCTTTATGTACGTAATGGGGTATGTAAGAGTCTTGCAATTTAAGTTGAGATCTTGTTGCTGATGCTGTTGCTGTTCTTGGTGCAGCTGTTGTCGTTGTTTCTAAAGGCTGAAGAAACATGAATTATTCAAATTTTTTGGATAAATGCCTCTTATATGAAAACGCCAAAAAGAAACTCTTTATACCGTAATGACCCATATTTTATGTTGTTATTTTTCAAGATTTAAGAAAAGTTGAAATACAAAACTGCTATCTATGAAAATGTGCTTAGCGCGTATAAACAGTGTTGAGATTTGTAGAAACCATGCTAGTACAAACAGCACGGTCTGCAACGTGCTAGTTCTGCCATTTTTAAATCAGGTGCATAATCTCTCTCTCCCCCCCCTCTCTCTCTCTCTCTCTCTCTCTCTCTCTCTCTCTCTCTCTATCTATCTATCTATCTATCTATCTATCTTTCTCTCTCTCTATATATATATATATATATATATATATATATATGTATATATATCTATTTATCTATCTCATCTTTGCCTTATACAATGTTTGATTTGAACATCAGAACATTTTAGATTTGCGGCCCGCACATGATTAAACATCACCAGAAGTACTAGAATATGATTAAAATATTGTACTGAGATTAGTTGTTCCAACTGTGAATACCGTAGCTTTGTATAAATCGCGAGATTGGAGGCTCTAGGAGGGTTTTTTTTTCTTTTCTATAAGAAATCTGATAAATCTGTGTGTAATGTGGGGATTTTTAGCTGTTGCCCAGCGTCATTGGATGATTTTTTTATAATTTACGTACTTCGTATCTGCTTAAATTATAATTTTAGATTAATAAGCGATTACAGATTACTCAGTTCATAAAAATTATTGTCCTTATAGTAGTAGCCAGACAATACTTGAAAATATCAAAGACATTCATGTTTAGATCTTTAGTTACAAAGTTTTCTGAACAGCATGGACTTAAAACATTGCCACGTGTATTCTCATAAATCTCTCCCATCCACTTCACACATGAACACAAAGAAAGCAAGGTCCTATAGCCAAGGTTTTGAAGCAAGGAAATTGCCTGAGGTCTAAATACTTTGACAGGAAGTAATAATTGGCTTGATTTTGTCTTTTTCTATAAAGACACCATGGCGTGGACTTGGTTGTACTGCCTCTACAGGCCGCTTACGTCTCAGAAGATTAGTTCTGTGTTAAGTCTCGAGTGTCTCTCTGACCAAGTCCAGTTATTACAAAATTACTAAATATACACACGTTTATTCGAGCGCATATCAAATTCTTTATTCCTGATTTCTGTTGAGTGACGCAAACATTTTACGATATATCAAGAAATACATGAAATCGTATCTTCCTATAATGGGTACTTGTGCAGTACCAGAGGGGGTACTTGTGCAGAACCAGAGGGGGTACGTGTGCAGTACCAGAGGGTTAGCAATATAAATGCCGTTTCACACAACGCGTGTTTGTGCGGGAGACCAGAGACCTCGAGATAAATTATGTCCCTATAGGCCCCTACATCATCTCCACCCTTTCACAGTGAAATCTAGCCACGTGAAAGCAAAAAACGGATCACCAGTCCAGAGAGGGGCTGGAGTCTTCCGTACGGGATACGCCTCTCTCTCTCTCTCTCTCTCTCTCTCTCTCTCTCTCTCTCTATGTATGTATATCAGCCTCTTTGGAAAGCTTATGAGAGATAAGAAATTGCTTAAGTTACTACATTCATAAGAAAAATTAGTTCACTAAAGCGTATGGCAACAGACAAAAGCTATCATGTCGTGAAAAGCTTTAGACATGACACAGACATTTTAATATGTTTGAGGCAATTAGATCAGACAGTCAATCAAATCGGCCTACTTAGAGATTGTTGATCGGAGCTGATACGAAATAGGTTTTTGAGAGGACAGTCAGACAATAAGGTATAATCCACTGAGCTTTACCATTCCCAGTAAGGCGGCAAGTTTATCATGACCTAAAAGCTCAATAAAAGCTTAACAGTTAAAGAGACAGTGATGATGGACCATAATGGCACGGGATAGTCTAATGTTGAAAGATTTTTGTATATCATTTTTGTGCTGGTATAAATGTTTTATCCAACACTGATCTCACATTAACCCCCCTCCCCTTTCCCCTACTCTTCCTTTTACCTTCGCTCTAGTTGGCCACGGCTTCTTCTGGCGCATCCCTGCCACATTATAACAATTCTCTCTCTCTCTCTCTCTCCTCTCTCTCTCTCTCTCTCTCTCTCTCTCTCTCTTTCTCTCTCTCTCTCTCTCTCTCTCGCCCATCAAATTACATCTATCAACATTAATATCTCCGATCACATATCTATATAATTATACAAAGCCTCTTTTATCTAACAAGATCGCCAACAAACGTTCAAAGCATTACGGGATACCTAGCTACGTAGCGTACCTCCAAAACGTGTTCATTTCTCAAGTATTATTATAACCGTATCATATTTCACCCTACAAAATATCAAGTTCTCTCTCTCTCTCTCTCTCTCTCTCTCTCTCTCTCTCTCTCTCTCTCTATGTGTGTGTGTGTCTCATTCACTCTCTTTCTCTCTCTCTCCCTGATTCATCATCTCTCTCTATCTCTGCTCTCTGTCTTTGTCGTTCTCTCAATGTCTATCCATCTGTCTGCTTATATATCTCTACTCCATCTTCATCTGTCGTCATACATCTCTATCTCTCTCCCTAACTCTCCCTCCCTGACTATTCTATTGATGGTGACAAAAGTAACTGTTATCCACAAACCTCGCTCAGCACCCCCGTGCGTGTCAAAGCGAGTCTACAATTAGCCTGCACCATAACGTTTCTATGAACACGTCCCACGTTTGATATCATAAAACCAACTCCATGGTTTCTCACCCCCATGATTAGCATCCTGCTGCTCTCGTCCTACCCAGAGGTAGAAGTGCAAAATTGTGGCTTTACTGGTCGCCATCTCTACAATCTCTGTCTGCCAAGCCTTGCCTAACCCTTAGAAGACAAACTATGGGAAAAATCGATTTTTTTTCTGATAACCATACATTCGTTAATGAGTTTCTGGTACATTTTATATTTTCAGTTATGATGTGTTTATTTCTTTACTGATAAAAAATAAACCTTACAACAAAACATAAAAAGGCTTTTTATTACTAAAAACGTGTAGTAAAAAAAGAAAACAAAAAGTAGAGGAAAAAGTCGTAGAATTTCTACAAAATTGTCCAAAAGGGTTGGCCTTCCTGAGAGCGGAATATCGATCAGTTGTCCCAGTAAAAGCCGCTTAAAGCAACAGGCCACCTAGCAACGTCCGTAAATAAAAGTGACGTTCGTTAGCAACCGTACGCTGTCGTCACAACAGGTTGTATGAATAGTGATTACGTCTTTTCTAGATTTATAACATTTTGGTCCCAAGAAAGTGTTAACCAATTTTTAAATACATCCACAGTACTATTGAGAATATATGAGAGCTGGACGAAAAGCATAATTATCATATAAATTTTACTGTAAATTTTCAATTTTACATGCAAACAGTTTATCGCGCGGTGTTTTCTAAGAGACGTGTCTTTTCATGAATAGAGTTATAATCACTTTTGGGGGTGACATTCAAAACACAGTCATGAAAAATACGCGCGTCCTCTTTCATCAATCTCCTTTTAATTAGGGGTACAATCCTCAATGAACATACAACGTAAAACCGAAATCGTATGTCATTCTTCATATTTTGGGATGCGGTGGAAGTTTGAAAAAGACCCTTATTCGACGAATGTCGTGAGACTGGTTGAGCCCAGTCAGTGACAACTCGTCTGTATCTTGTTTGATTGCCAATTTGAGCTGGTCGCTTCTTGCTATAAATTGGTTCAGGCCAAACCTTTATCTAGTTATGCCTCCATATAGCAAAAAGAGAGAAAAACAGGAGGACACTCTAAAAACACGAGCATTCATAAAGCTGTGGATGGTCCTAGCAAAGGTATATTTTACTTCTTCAACTCATGAGAGTCAACTCACTGTAAGAACTCTAACTAAAAATCCATAAATTTGTTTTCGTGTACACAATGTACTAGTTTCTCTAGTTATCTTTTCTGGAAAAAATGTGAGCCAGATTGATTCTGCCGTGTGCAAACAAAAAGCAGCATATAATGAGAAAAAGGATTTTAGTTTAGGGATAAAACACGTATGGTATTTAAGTTTTGTAATGCACATGTGGCCCCATTAGCAAAGACCAGCGGTTCACCAAGCTTTAATCGTGAGCTGTGCACTCGAAATAGAAGAACAATGAAGGAATATAGTTCAGCTCTAAACTACAGACGAAACAAGTTAAGTAAGCTATCTGCTTTACGCTTTCGCCAGACAATTAACATTTTAAAAAAGTGTAAGAAACTTACATAAATGGGCGCAAGACTAACAATAAATAAATTACTTTGCTTATCCACATAGTTTTACTGCGACTCCTGTTTAATTTAAACAATGAAAGAGATTAAAGCTGAATAGGTAGCTGAAAAGATGCTGCGGGCACAATTTTAGAGACATCAGAGATTTATTCTTTATTTGTAGAATACAACTGCGTTTCTGAATAATGAAGGTATTTTATCACTAGGGCCGCGGTTTTTGTAATTCTTATAAAGGCGTAAATTTGTCGCACTGAAATTCAATCTAAATATAAGATGGACAAGTAATTACTACCAGCACTGTCGTCACTTAACTAAATTTGATGGATCCACATGAATGCGGAGTATCTGTTGAAACATCAATTAAAACTGGAAATACTCAGAGCAAGAACACAGCCTTTTCTTTTCTGTACATAAAAAATATCCACCGCTTTCGAGCTGATTCAAACATTATCTCTTCTGTGAAGTCCAAACATATATATACATGTTAAATTAAAAGCGGTCTTTAAGTTAGCCAAGACAGTTGTCTCTCCTGCAGTCCTCAGCACAGGTAACCAATAGCCTCCTTCCATTTATGCCGACGAGTCTTTCCTTTCAGTCTCAGCTTTAACTTCTCAATTGCTCATTGATATTTTTTACTTAGGCTATATTAAAGCTGTAAAGAAGCGGGGGTGGTTGTGTGTTACCCCGCCTAAATTTCAGACCCATGGCATTCTCATTCTTACGGGAAACTCAAACCTTAACTTATCCTTTCTTTTTGGAGGAGAAAGGATTTTATAGCTTTTATTGACCTCTGACTCAGATCCTGCCTTGTCTTTATCACCACGAACTACCACTTTCAAGTTCTGAACCAACTGCTTTAGGGGCTTTAATGCGTTTATTTTTCTTAATGACGTTGTAGTAGTGTTGTTTTGATTTCTAACTGAAAGTTTTATCGTGATTGTGCATAAAACAGTTTGTTGGGTAACAAGGTTAATATGATCTCCATTCATTGTTTCTTTTCCAGATTTCCATGTACAATGAACAAGAAAGTCATAAAGAATCAGTTAAAGTAAATGTTTCTATTCAGGTTATATCAGCATATAACATTTTTAGAACAGAATTCTACGTCAGTTAGTGGCCATTTTGTTCCCAGACCTGTATCGCAAAAGATGTAACCAAGCAACTATATAGATAGAAAATTAATTACTACTATGGATGTTATTGAAAACTGTAGCCAAACTATGTTATATGAAACCACCTTGCGCCGACATTGATAAAAAGTAAGAATCTTCAAGGCTTGTAAACTAATGTATATGAAATGGGATACAATAAAAGCTTTTTTTTTTATTACGAATACTAGTATCACCCGGCGCTGTAACTTGACCGCGAACTGACTCACGCGGCGCAGTTTCCATTGTCCCGCGAGACAGATGGATGCCAGCAACTAAATTGAGGCGTTTTTGGCGTTGTTGTTGATACTATTCATTTTATACACGTACATACACAAGCTCTGCTTGGTTTGGTTGCTTGAATTTTAACGTCTCTTTTCAACTACAAGG